>SNQJ01S0005485.1:227270-243426 GCA_010110895.2 Picea sitchensis | reverse complement strand
TGGTGGGAAACTTACTGGGAGCAAAGTTCCACAGAGGATTCTGGAATATATGGGGTCGATCCCACTTGGGATTTTTTTGTGGATGCGGTAAAAGAACAGTATTACCCTGTTGGCAACTATGAGAACCAGTATATGAGATGGACCACACTGCGGAAAGAGAGGGGCCAAGCAGTTATGGAGTTCACCAATACCTTCCTTACCTTGTGAACCAAGCTGGGTATCAAAGACTCCGAGTGACACTTGGTTCTGAAATACCGTGAGGCTCTACACAGATATATCCAGACTGAAATGGATTTTCTGGACATCTCATCACTCGGTGTTGCTTATCGATATGCTGTTAAAATTGAGCAGAAATTTAAGCACCAGAACAAATGGAAATTCGGGTCTGCAAATCCCCAATAACCAAAGTATGACAAAGACGGCCCTAAAAAACAGTCTCCTGAAAACCAGTCGGAGACACAGGAAAAGAAGGGTCATGGGAAGACAAAGAAGGACACTGGAAAATGGTGTGATTTCCACAAAATCCCTTGGCACAACAACGATGAATGTCGCTCAAAACAGTCATTGGTGGCCGAGATCAAAGACAAGGAGCCGAACCTTGATTCAAAATCTGATTCTGAAAATACTGGTAAAGGACAGATCATTGACGCAGACCCCACTACTATTGTCGCGACCGCAACAATTCAACCCAAAAAACCAATAGATCCTGAAGAGGGGGAGTGCATTTTTCATTCACAGATGTGGGTGAAGGGGACCCCACTGCATTTTATTATTGACAGCAGAAGCCAGAAGAACCTTGACGCAATCGCACTCCTCGGAGCACGTCTCCTTCCTCAGGACCTTCTTTCTTTCACGGCCCAAAGAACTCAAAGGTTCCTCTAATTCCCTATCGGGAATTTTCCTTACCCCCAACAACTCTTCAATTGATCTCCCTTAATGATCGGGAAATCGGACTTCGTGATTTCGCGAATCCTATGGTCGCATGTTTTGTGCCTCACAATTCCCTGAAATCCGATGCGAGTCAATGTTGAATTCCTCCCCTATTATCGGAGTTCTCTCTCTCTCGGGAAATCGCTACTCGCGACGTCAACAAATGGAATTTCTGAACTCCGAATCCCGATGTGTTGATACTCCGATGCACACATGTGGGCTGACTTTTCCACCTCCCGTCGCCTCTGTCGGGATTTCAGAATTCACGGGATCGCGAATTCTGATGCCAAAGGATTCAGGACTTACCTTTTCTCGATCCCCGATATAGTACGCCACCTGTCCTCCACTGACTCTTGTGGCCCCACACAAACTTTCCCATTAGGATATTGCGTTTCGCGATTCAACGTTGCAAGAGTTTCTTGTCTTCGAAAACTCCGATGTCCCGAACTCCGATTCTTCGGGATCTCTTGACACGCATCCCCACTGATGGATGGTTCTGAGCTCGTCGAAATATCGTGGATCGCGATGTTGTAATTTCCATTACAACAACTTGGTGCTTCGACTCGCGATTCCCCGATATGTGATGTCACGTGTAGATCTGACGGTCCTTCTGTCTCGGATCAACGACTCTGCTCCCTCCTGAGCTTTGAACCTCTTCCACACTTACACTATAACCTCTCTGCACCACCGTGAGATCCTACGGCCCACGGAACTTCGCGATACCTCCTCAAAGTATTTCGACCATCCACTCTCCTCCTGGTGAATCCATGAAATGAAGAAGTGTCTCCCCACAAGACTCGCTCACCTGCTCACAGACCCGCGACGCTTCCCTCGGACTTCCAATAGAAGCTCCCCTATGCTTACCCTTCAGTGAGTTCGAAGGCTTACTCCTCCTGAGATTTTCCATGAATTTAGTCTTCTTGGAAACCTATTGCATGCACTCCTTGCGACAACCCTTCAACCTCGACTGAGTGTTGAAGTCACTCCCGACTCTGCACACGCCTGCAGCAGCAGTCTCTCAATTTATCCTCTCAGGTTCGCAACCCTGAGACTTCGTCTAGTCTGCGCACTCCTTGCACGGATCCTGTGCCCAACTGCACTTCTGGGATGGATGAGAACAAAATTTATCTCTAATTGAACCCTTCTGTCAACGCACTCCTTGTGGATGATTCAACTACACTCCTTGCAGGAATTCTCTGGCTCAAAATAGAGAAACAATTGAAACTAATTATGTGTTCCCTTCAGATTTCAATTCAACCATGAAACCACATACACAGCATATAAAAGCAAATGTATGACAGGAAGAAAACATTCATGATCATAACATCAATACACAGAGAACAACACAAACCATGAATTTGAATCAAAGATTTCTTCTATTAATTCAAATGTCTGTACATGGGTGTTCTTCATACACTATTCTCTGCTTTCTCTTCTGCTTCTTCTGAATGCTCAGGGGTTATGTTACAATGTACAAAAGAGGGTGTCTATATCCGTTTTCCCTCTTGGACTCTAGGCTATCAAATCTAAAATTAAATTCCTATCTACCAGCATTAACTATATTAAATGCCGACTATCTACTAAAGGACGAGAGCTATCCGTTCAAGGTCCAATACAATATACAAGTGTGCCATCTCTTAAATGAGTCATTTAAGATCGCACAAAAATTCCAAAGCGTTTTCAAAATTTGTGCTGGCTTGTCCAGCTGTCGTCCTCTCCGCGCTGGCTCGCTTGATGTGCTAGCGATGCTCCTGCATCATACTCCTCGGCTTGAAAAATTTCATGGGCTCTTGTCCATGAGCTCCTGCATGGTTTGTCCATCCTTGTGTATCTTCGCTTCAGTCTCCCAGCTAGCATCTTCCACTGGATGGCCCTTCCATTTGACCAGATACTCGAGGTATTCTTTTGTCCTGGTCTTCCTACCCACTCTCTTGTCCAGTATGGATTCCATCTGCGGCTTCTCTGCAACTGGCAATTGTTTCACCCACTGGATCACTGGCTGCTCAGTTCCAGTCTCTACTTCTCCAGACTTGTATGGATATAAATATGTGATATTGAATATCGGAGATATTCCGATGCCATCCGACAAATCAATCTCATAAGGATTTTCTCCGAATTTTCTCAAGACCTTGCATGGCCCGATTTTATTCATCTTCAGCTTATTGTATGTTCCCCTTGGGAATCTTTCCTTCCTCAAGTGTGCTAGAACTAGATCTCCAACTTCAAACTGAGGTTGTCTCCGATGCTGATCTGCTCTGTGCTTGTACTGCTGGCTTGATTTCAGTAGTCACTCCTTCACCTGACTGTGAAGTTCTTTCATTTCCTCAACAAATTCCTCTGCACTAGCACTGCTAGTAGTAGTCTGTTCTGAATCCCTCAAATCAGACACTCCTCTTGGCTGCATCCCATACACAATCTGAAATGGACTTTTTCCTGTGCTCCTGTTCACTGAATCATTGTATGCAAATTCTGCCTGTGGAAATATGTGGTTCCAACTGCTGTGGTGCTCTATCACCAAGCTTCTCAGTAAGTCTCCCAGACTCTTGCTGACCACTTCCGTCTGTCCATCCGTCTGAGGATGATAAGAAGAACTAAATGCCAATTTAGTCCCCAGTTTCTTCCATAAGGTCCTCCAAAAATGCCCTATGAATTTTGTGTCTCTGTCCGAAACAATACTTTTCGGCAACCCATGAAGTCGAATGATCTCCTTAAAAAACAGATTTGCGATGTGAGTGGCATCGCTGGTATTCTGACATGGAATGAAGTGTGCCATCTTAGAAAACCTATCCACCACCACAAAGACTGAATCAAATCCTCTTTGTGTCCTTGGAAACCCCAATACGAAATCCATGCTAATCGCCTCCCATGGTCTCTCTGGTAATGCAATGGTTGATAAAAACCCGCATTCTTCTTTCTCCCCTTCAAATGCTGGCAAACTCTGCACCTGTCTACAAATCTCTTGACATCTGCTCGCATTCCCGGCCAAAAATATGACTCATTCAACTTCTCGAATGTTTTTTCATGGACAAAATGTCCTGCTAATCCACCACTGTGTTTCTCCTTTAATAAGTTCTCCCTCATGGAGCATTTCGAAATACACAGTCGATTGCCTCGGAACAACAATCCCTCCTGGATCATATAGTGCATCCAAGGGCTTCTATCTCTGAGAAATGGATTCTCAGCTTCTTCATACGCTTCTACAAAATCTGCATCACCTGCATACATGTCTCTGAGATGTTCAAAACCCAATGTTTTGACTCAGAATTCCTGCAATAGAAAACATTTTCTGCTCAAAGCATCAGCCACTTTGTTAGCAGTGCCCGAAATATGCTTAATCAAAAAAGTGAAATTCTGCATATACTCTACCCATTTATCATGTTTCTGATTCAACTTCTCTTGTTGAGTCACAAACTGTAATGTGTGGTTATCATTGTATAATACAAATTCCTTCGGAATCAAGTAATGCCTCCACTTCTTCAGTGCTTGTATGATAGCATAAAATTATTTATCATACATGGAGTATTTCACCTTTGCCTCATTCAACTTCTCGCTGAAATATGCAATCGGCCTATCTTCCTGACTCAAGACCGCTCCTATGGCAAACCCGCTTGCATCGCATTTCACCTAAAATGTTTTATGGAAATATGGCAACACCAACATTGGTTGTTCCGTGATCTTCCGCTTCAACAGATTGAAGCTCTTCTCAGCCTCGGCTGTCTAGTGAAAATATTTATGCCGCGTCTTCACTGTATCCATCATCGCTGCACTAATTCCATTGAAATCCATGATGAACTTCCGGTAGAAACTAGCTAAACCATGAAAACTTCTCACCTCGAAAATATTTCTCGGTGATGGCCAATTCTTGATCACTTCCACCTTATCCAGATCCATCCTCAACTCATTCACTGAAATAACAAACCCCAAGTAAATGAGCTCTGTCTTCATGAACGAGGACTTCTTCATATTGATCAACAACTTCTCCTACTGTAGCTTCCTCATCACAATGGTCAAATGCTTCAGGTGTTCAGCCTCTGATTTACTGTAAATCAGTATATCATCCAAATACACTATGACGAACTTCCCGATGAACTCCTTCAGGACTTCGTTCATCAACCTCATAAAGGTACTCGGTGCATTCGTCAAGCCAAATGGCATGACTAGCCATTTATATAGTCCTTCGTTGGTTTTGAAGGCTGTCTTCCACTCATCGCCTTCTCTCATGCGAATCTGGTGATACTCGCTCTTCAAATCTATCTTTGAAAAATACCTTGCCCCGCTCAGGAAATCCATCAGATCATCCATCCTCGGCAATGGAAACCTGTATCTGATGGTTATCTTGTTGATCGCCCTTGAGTCGGTACACATTCTCCAACCTCCATCTTTCTTTGGATTGAGTACTATCAGAACAACACATGGACTCAAACTTTCTCTGACTAATCCTTTGTCCCACAACTCTTGGACCTGCCTCTTAACCTCTTCATTCTCTTGCAGCGTCAACCTGTACGCGGCTTTGTTCGACAAACTGGCTCCTGGTATGAGGTCTATATGATGACTCACACTCCTCATTGGTGGCAACAAATGAGGTAATTCGTCCGCTATGATGTCAGCAAACTCTCCCAGCAGTTCCTGAACTTCATCTGGTAAATCATCCACTCTTGTGCTAGTTATAACAATCCTTGGTTTCCTGACAACAAAGAATTGTGGATCTTCTTTCTTCTCAGCCTCTGTAAGAAGTTCCTTACCACTCATGAGAAGTACTGTGTTGCTTAATTCCAGTTTCACCTCTTTATCTTTTATCGGAAGCAACATATGGGTTCTCCCATTCTTCTCCAGGGTATATGTGTTCATTCTCCCATCATGAATCACATCTTTGTCATATTTCCATGGTCTAGCCAACAATAAATGACATACATCCATAGGAATAACATCACATAAAATCTTATCATTATATCCACCTATCTTGAATTCAACCAAGCATTGTTTAGTAACAGTTACCTGGTGTCCTTTCTGTAGCCACGAAACTCTGTATGGGTTTGGATGATCAGTCGTCTCTAGCTCCAGCTTCTCTACCATCTCTGTAGATACGAGATTATCCGTGCTACCGCTTTCCACAATGACCTTGCACACCCTATCCTTGGTCTTGCAAGCTCTTCTAAAAAGTCTGGTCCTTTGGACTGAACTTTCCACCTCCTTCTCAGGTGTTAGAAGAACTTTTCGCATCATAAGTGATCTTCTATCTTCTGTGTCTTCGGCCTCAACATCACGCCTCTGCGCCTCAGTGATGTGAGCTTCTCCAATGTCCTTCTTTTTCTCTGGACACTCGTAAGACTTGTGCCCATTCTTTCCACATGTGAAGCATGTGACGACTCCACCTCTTCCTCTTCCTCTACCTCTGGTATGAGGAAAAGTATTTCCATCATCATATCCTCCACTTTGCTCTGTATGCTGCCCTCTTTGTTCAACGTACGGCTGTCACTGTGAGGTTCCACCTCTTTCAACTTTACCCTGAGGTTTCTTCCATTCCTCCTTAGGTTTCTGGTAATTTTCTTAGGCAACTGCTTTGCCTCTGGGCTGGCTTCTGCCTCGGCCCCTCTGACTCTGTTTTCAGCTCAGCTTCTCCTCAGCTTTCAGAGCCATATGATAAGCATCCTCCACCGTTCTGATGGTTACCATGCTCAATTCATCCTGAATGTCATATCTCAGACCATTCAGATATCTAGAAACCTTCTCATCATCATGTTCAGTCAATATAATTCCTCAGTGTATTCTTTCACTGTCATCAGCTTCTATCTCAGGTTCTGCATTCTCCTTAACAGAGTAATTTGGTAGTCTCTCGGGATAAACTTCGCTTTCATCTTTGCAATCATTCGATCATAACTCTTGATTTTATGCTTTCCCTTGCAACGTCTGTCAGCTTGTAGCTCATCCCACCACAATGTTGCATGTCCTTTCAAGCGTGTAACATCATGCTTGAACTTCTTGTCCTATTCGACATCTTCATAGTCGAAATAGGTGTCTAGAGCTCTAATCCAATCTAGTAGCTCCTCTGCATCCAGATTTCCTTCGTAAACTGGAATGTCCATCTTCGCCTTCGCACCCATTCTGGCGATAGATCTGATTAGACGTTCATTGGCTGCATCTTCGACTGCGGCTTCCAACTCGTGTTCAGCTTCAACTTCATCCTCTGAATCGCTAAAATCCCTTGCACTAACGGTGCATCTTTGCGCTGTCTTCATGTCTTTGAGTCTTGCTCGGAGATCACGCATTTTCCTTTCTATGGCTGGATCTACCATTTGTCTGCCTCTTCTCCTCACCTCCCTATCTTCTGGCTCAGGTGACTGTCTTTCCCTCCTAGGCGGCATGGCGAATTCCTTTCTATACTACAGAAAGCAAAGAGATAATCCCGCTCTGATACCAAACCTGACGCAACCGCACTCCTTGGAGCACGTCTGCTTCCTCAGGACCTTCTTTCTTTCACGGCCCGAAGAACTCAAAGGTTCCTCTAATTCCCTATCGGGAATTTTCCTTACCCACAACAACTCTTCAATTGATCTCCCTTAATGATCGGGAAATCGGACTTCATGATTTCGCGAATCCTATGGTCGCGTGTTTTCTGCCTCACAATTCCCAGAAATCCGATGCGAGTCAACGTTGACTTCCTCCCCTATTATCAGAGTTCTCTCTCTCTCGGGAAATCGCTACTCGCGACGTCAACAAATGGATTTTCTGAACTCCGAACCCCGATGTGCCGATACTCTGATGCACACGTGCAGGCTGACTTTTCCACCTCCCGTCGCCTCTGTCGGGATTTCAGAATTCACAGGATCACGAATCCTGATGCCAAAGGATTCGGGACTTACCTTTTCCTGATCCAAGATATAGTACGCCACCTGTCCTCCACTGAATCCTGTGGCCCCACACAAACTTTCCCGTCAGGATATCGCGTTTCGCGATTCAACGTTGCAAGAGTTTCTTGTCTTCGAAAACTACGATGTCCCGAACTCCGATTCTTCGGGATCTCTTGACACGCATCCCCGCTGATGGAAGGTTCAGAGCTCGTCGAAATATCGCGGATCGCGATATCGTAATTTCCGTTACAATAACTTGGTGCTTCGACTCGCGATTCCCCGATATGTGTTGTCATGTGTAGATCTGAAGGTCCTTCTGTCTCGGATCGACGACTCTTCTCCCTCCTGAGCTTTGAACCTCTTCCACACTTACACTCTAACCTCCCTGCACCACCGTGAGATCCTACGGCTCACGGAACTTCGCGATACCTCCTCAAAGGATTTCGACCGTCCACTCTCCTCCTGGTGAATCCACGAAATGAAGAAGTGTCTCCCCATGAGACTCGCTCACCTTCTCGCAGACCTGCGACGCTTCCCTCAGACTTCCAATAGAAGCTCCCCTGCGCTTACCCTTCAGTGAGTTCGAAGGCCTGCTCCTCCTGAGATTTTCCACGAATTTAGTCTTCTTGGAAACCTATTGCACACACTCCTTGTGGAAACCCTTCAACCTCGACTGAGTGTTGAAGTCACTCCCGAATCTGCGCACGCCTGCAGTAGCAGTCTCTCAATTTCTCCTCTCAGGTTCGCAACCCTGAGACTTCGTCTAGCCTGCACACTCCTTGCACGGCTCGTGTGCCCAATTTCACTTCTGGGATGGATGAGAAAAAAAACTATCTCTAATTGAACCCTTCTGTCAACGCAGTCCTTGCGGACGATTCAACTGCACTCCTTGCAGGAATTCTCTGGCTCAAAATAGAGAAACAATTGAAACTAATTCCTTGTTCCCTTCAGATTTCAATTCAACCATGAAATCGCATACACAACATATAAAAGAAAATGTATGACAGGAAGCAAACATTCATAATCATAACATCAATGCACAGAGAACAACACAAACCATGAATTTGAATCAAAGATTTCTTTTATTAATTCAAATGTCTGTACATGGGTGTTCTTCATACACTATTCTCTACTTGCTCTTCTGCTTCTTCTGAATGCTTAGGGGTTATTTTACAATGTACAAAGGAGGGTGTCTATATCCGTTTTCCCTCTTGGACTCTAGGCTATCAAATCTAAAATTAAATTCCTATCTACCAGCATTAACTATATTAAATGTCGACTATCTACTAAAGGACGAGAGCTATCCACTCAAGGTCCAATACAATATAGAAGTGAACCATCTCTTAAATGAGTCATTTAAGATCACGCAAAAATTCCAAAGCGTTTTCAAAATTTGTGTTGGATTGTCCAACTGTCTTCCGCTCCGCGCTGGCTCGCTTGATGTGCTGGCGATGCTCCTGCATCAAACCTCATTTCAGCAGAGGTCATCAAACAGTTGGGATTGTCGACAACACAACACCCACAGCCATACAACATCGGCTGGCTTTGCCAAGGACGAGATCTTCGTGTCAGCCACCAATGTCGATTGTCATACGACATCTGGCCCTTGAAGGACGAGGTATTATGTGATTTTTCCCCACTGGATGTCTGTGATGTTCTCTTGGGCCAACCATATATGTGGAAGCGCCATGTTGTTTATGAGTCTCAACCCTGTAGTGTCATTGTTACTTTGGGGGGTCATCTCTACAGAATACCAGAGGTAGTTCCAACTATTGTTCCACCTAAAAAGTGCCGCAAGGTAGTATCTCAAACTGCAAAATTCAGCTTCTTCATAATTTGTTCGAAAGGGGAACAAAAGGACATTCCAACCACTACAGTTTTGCCCCCTGCAACTTCTATCCAACACAAGAAGGTAGACAAGGTTACAACAAAGAACAAAAATTCCTTTTGCACACCTTCCTCTCATGTATCTCGACTTGTTGAACAACCTCAACTTCAACAGGTTCATGACATACTTCCACAAACTAAGCAGCGCGACGTCTCCAACAATACAAGCAACTCACCCAGATGCAGATCCAACAAACGCTTTTCCCTCTCCTCGGGTAACTCAATGCAATGGGGACCATTGCTTCCTAAGGAGGGAGGATTGATCTAGGTGGATATCGGTGGCCACCCACCTTTTCCGACTGGCTCAAAACAGTTTCCTGGCAATTTTGGCAATTTACTATTTTTAGCAGGTTGTAACTTCCGGGGCCATTCAGAGGGACTAAATGAAGATTTTTCAAGATATAGGTTCTCAAAGATAGTTAAATGTATGATTGAGCCCCCAAAATTAATCTCCTCGATGATACCTTTCCAACGAGCTATCATACGCCTAAAACCAAGATCGTATGCAAAAGTTACGACCCTGGGAAGTTGATGTACTAACTTACCCAAATGGTGCCCACATGATTTTTGGCGCTTCATATCCTAGGGTTAGGTTTTTGGATGTCTAGGACTTTTGGCGTTCCTGTTTATTGTAAAACAGCCTCTAGAGCCTCATTGTAATCATCTTCTTGTGAATGCGAGTAGCCGTCACATCTCTTCTTAAAGATAAGCTACCACCATTCTAGCGAGTCTTTCACTCTATATTTTTACAGTCTCTGTACATTTCTTTCATTAATAGAAATCGTGTATTACTGTATCTCTGTGTTTATGGTTGCATATCCGATATATTTCTGTTATATTATTGGATATACGCGATATCTCTGTGCATTTCTTTATTGTATCTCCGCTCTCATTTCGTGCCGAAAATAATCTGGATCACCAAGCCAGGGACCTTTAGTATCGGTGATGTTGTCAACAGTTCCTTGAGCCTCCAAAATGCTTCCGCGCATTTCTCGGTCCAAAAAAACTTCTCTCTCTACTGCAATTTCGTGAATAGATTTTCGATCTTCGAAATTCCTCAATGAACATTCGATACTATACTGCTAAACCCATGAAGCTACGCACTTCCAAGACATTCGTCAGCTCAAGTAATTCCATAATAGCCTCGACCTTTGCTGGATCCATGACGATACCTTCGCCAGAGATGACATGCCCTAAGTAGTGAATCCTCGATTGATAAAACGAGCACTTGGGCAACTTTCCCTACAATTCATGCTCTCGCAGACGTTGTAGTACCCAGAACAAGCACTCGTCAATCTTCTCCATCGTCCGAGAGTAAATCAAATATCGTCCATGAATACTCGGACGAACTTATCCAAGAACTCGTTGAACACCCTGTTAATCAAACACATAAATACCCCTGGGGCGTTTGTGAGTCCAAACGGTAAAACAATAAACTCCTAAAGTCCAAAACTTGTTTTTAAGCGGTCTTAGGGATGTCATCCGCCTTGATCTATAACTAGAGATACCCTAATCGCAAATCGATCTTTGAAAACACCATCATACCCTTCATTTGATTGCACAGATCATCACTCCTCGGCAGTGGACATTGATTCTTGATCGTCGCCTTGTTCAATTGACGGTAGTTAGCACAGAGTCTCCACGACTCAACCTTCTTTCATATTAAGGTAACAGGCACACCCCACGATGACGGTAGTTAGCACAGAGTCTCCACGACTCAACCTTCTTTCATATTAAGGTAACAGGCACACCCCACGGTGACACATTCGGGCGTCTAAGCCCCAGGTCCAGCAACTCATTCAGTTTCATTCTCAACTCCTGTAATTCTGAGGTTGACATACAATAAGGCGTTCTCGTTATTGGTTCAGTCCCACGTTTTAGGTCTAAGGTAAACTCCAATTCACTCTCCGACGGCATCCCAGATAACTCCTTCGGAAAGACGTCTGCAAAATCTCTCACCATCGGTAGGTGTTCTAGACCTTCTGCTACTCCTTTTTCATTTAACGCAAGGATCGCACAAGGCTTACATCCCTTGTGCAAGCTCTTCCGTAACTGCAAAGAAGAGATAAACCTCAGGGAAAGTCCCTGGTTCCAACATACAATCACGTGTCTCTATCCCTCATCATCAACCAAGCTCAACTGTCCCATCTTACAGTTGAGTATCACCTAATGCGATTCCAACCAGTCCATGTCGATCATGACGTCATAAGATCCTAATATCGTGACGTACAGGTTGGACCTAGTGACAAACTCTCCCAGGTTAAGGGTACATCCCATACACCTTCCTCCAATATTTTGTTTGGCTCCCGAATCCATCTCTACAAAGCTACAATCTTCCTGTTCGACTGCCTTTACCTTAATCCTTTTAGCACTGTACTAGAAATAAAACTCACGATAGCACGGAGATCTATAAAATACTAAGTTCTGGTTAGAGATGGTACCTAACGTCTCGAGCACAATCAACTGGTGCTCTTCCTGGCGATTATTCTTCGTTGCATGAATCTGATGGGCCTTGCCCAAAAAATCCCATGGTAGTGGGTCCGACTGATCCAGATCTCCGGTCCTCTCCACTAGGAAGTCATGCTGGTAATGTGGCTCCTAACATTCCAACACACCTTTTTCAATCCAGTAATCCTGATACCTGAAGTAGAAGTTGGATTCTAACCATAAGGCCAAACTCGAACTTCTTGACCTTAAGTCTCTCGGTAATTTGGTGTGGAGAATACCGAAGCTGCTCCAAAACGAGCCTCATACTCGAGCACCATGCGGCTGCCTTGTCGTAAGGTGTCGAACTCGTCGAGTTGATGCTCAATGAATTCCTTAGAAAGATACCTCTCCTGGAACCATTCCTCGTACAATTCCAATGACACATCATTGACGACCATGTTCAAAAAGTGGCAGGAGCGTCGTTCTCCATGGAAGAGCGTTCCCCTTCAGTTGACAGACCACCATGCAGACCTTCATGCTGGAGGTTGTAATCGCGAAGCATGAAGCATAATGCCTTGCTCTACAACTATGCCTCGACGACACAACCGTCCGCAACACTCGTGGACTCAAAAACTCAACTCTCTCGATTCGTCGATGGATGCTAATAATACTATATAGGGCGTGTTGTGGACCCTCAGGGGTACAGGTGCTCTGGACTCGTCTCAGTACTGATGGTGAATCAAGGGCCTTTGACCTTACCTGGAAGGGCCTTGTCAGGCCATCATCATCCCTTACAAAAAGCGAATCCTTCCCATGGACTTGTTTCTCCCCTTAGGGGTTCGACTCCGAGGGTGCGGGAACTTCTGGAGGTGTTGCACCTCCTTCAAAGGCACCACGCTGCTAACCTTTGTGGCGTCCTCTAAATGGGATTACCACATGGACACATTAAGGTTTCTAATTAATGTAAATGTTAATACTCATGGGTTTATTGTAGTGGAAACCCTAGCAATCCAAATTTGCAGGGTTGAACCCGCTCTGATACCATATGTAATGACTGTGCATCATTACGACTGCAAGTGAAGCAAAAATAATTTTTATTTTTATTTTTAGGCCAGAAGGAAAACATAGACAACATTTGAACAACGCAACATGACGACTAGCACTACGCTCGCCAAACAGGCCACAAGAACAATCATCAAGCCAACACAACAACTTCGATGACCCGTGACTAGAACCTTCCCCACGTTCGAGAGACAATCACAACAAGGAGCCAAACAAGTACCACCATAAACACGATAGTTATCATCCACTTCGGGAGGCGCACAATCCTAGGCTAGGTGTCATATGCACTTACCGATCAATGCACACATTGACCCAATCATAAGGGATTATGTCGCCGCATTGTGACAAGTGTGCCAGGAACCCCTGCACGACCAAAAACTTCAAAACCTTTTTCCAAACATAAAATCTAGGGTTCCTTAAATCCAATTGACACTGGTTACCAATTGCGACGTCGTACGATGAAGTTGCTCTGAAAATTAAGCAAGAGGGGAAGCAGGGTGACCAATCAATACAAATTAAGTTGAGAAACCACTAGAAGTATTTCAATAGCAAGTTATCACCATAAGGACTAAGTCAAGCATGTCATACCAACTCAACGATGTTACGACATGCTACACCTCTTCCTATAAACACCCCTTCAACGATACAATGAATAATCTCATAATTAACTATTCATTATTGACATTAATAATGATTGTTCCAAGTGACTAGACCTCCTTTTAAACACGACTCCCCAAGCGTCATACAGAAGGAAACAAATTAACATCAATTAAAATAATTTACACACAGCGTAGTGGAACACCCTCACTATAAATTAATTTTCCAACTATACTAGTGTGTTTTATTTATCAGGGATCAAGGGAACTCTCTAGCTAAAAAAATATAAGTTCCTTGGGGTTAATGACCAACCCAAAATTTAAGTTCATAAGAGTTCCAATCCAGTTAAAAAAAAGTAAGTGCCACATGTAACCTGTAGAGTAAGAGTGAGTAGTTATGGTCTGAAAATCGCCACTTTTTAAGTTCTGAACAAGGTTTCCAAAAGGGAGGTGAATCTGTTTTCCTTAAAAGAATCTAAAATCTTACTTTATCGATAACGCTAAATACAAAAGGTGTCTGCTCAGATTTCAGTGCCTGAGTTAAAACTTTGCCGTGCCAGTAGGAAAACATAAGTAAATTTATACCTTCTAAGGTGAATTCGAGGTAAATAAAAATACTCAATCAATGCACCTCTTCCCTTGGGTTAAATAATGAAAAAGAAAATACTTTAGTAAACTCGCTCTAAGCCACGGTTCGGATGCGACAATAGTTTAAAAAAGGCGTTTACAACAAACGTCTAAGAATTAATGAATTTGCTATCTATATAAGTAATAACTTAGTTGTCCTTCATTAATTCACAGTCACACTGTAAGTTTCAATTGCAGTCAGTAATTATTACCTTGGCAGACACGTAGGTATCAAGTTGTTTACATTAAAAACGTTATCAATACCATCCCCACCTCCCACAAATTCATTGTCAACACGGCTGACCACGCTTTCAACAAAAATCGATTTCTCAGTCAGAACTTATTAACTTCACTGTCACCAACTCGCAGCCAATAAAACGTTTACCGAGTGGATGAATAGTTGAGTGGATGACTTTACTGAGGGAATAAATAATTCCACAAGAACTATTACTGTGGGGAAAATCACTACTCAGTAACGCACTAAAACACCGCCAAACTCCAAGGAGAAAGATTCTACACGGGACCTGAAGTTCATGCTCTACGCATTGATACAACCAATTCGCTACCGAAAACAATGCAGAGAATGAAAGCTAAAAGCTGGGGAAAAATATTACGCCCAAGGCAGAGGGGTTCACTGACACTCAGGTATCAACACTGAAATTCCTGGGTGAAGGCATTGTGGTGTAATGTACCACGGATTTGCTGAGTAAAGTGTTATCACAGGTACAAGAACGGATTGGCTGGTAAAAGTCGTGGAGAACAAATGCAGGTACAACAATCCAAGAAACTGGAGGCGCGCTTTCTCTGTCTGAACGAGGTTAAGAAAGAGAAACGTAGTCTATCATAAGAATGCCCAGCATACAACACTGCCATAAATAAAATCGTTGAATGTAGATCGTTGCTAACAAGCGCACTGCTTACAAATCGCCATCATAATCTACATATAAAATCACTCTCAGACAATCATTCGCAGGGCCCAAAACCTATTCAATCGTCTAAACGTAAAATACTATGGATGTCTATTAAAATCAAAATAGGTTCATTAATTACGATTTTGCAGTTTATGATCGTTGTTGTCTATTGTTTATTACAATGCTGGTGTATAGGTTAACGCTAGAAAAATGTTGCTGAAATCATTCATTCTCTGAACAATAAAATCGTTACACAGTGCATATAAATTGCCATCAATAGTCAGTATATCGAAGTCGATGAGATTGCAATGATACATTCAATGTCCTTCATATAATAACGCAGCATATTAAATCACAATTAAAAGATATGTCAATTGTAGTCAATTAAATTTCAATGATAAAATGACATACGGTCATTAAAATGCTGGCTGTCATTACACATCAAAACAAAGACATTATTACGGTAAACATGCAGTCTGGTATCAAACACAATCAATCGGAAAAGGGTAATCGATGACTTGCTTAGGGTAATTCACGGTCAAGTAAAATGGTAAATCGTTCTCATAATAAAATGTTAAAACACAGAGTAATGAAAGAAACACAGAGGGTATTAAGCAGTTCGCGGAGAGGAACGATAGGAACGATAGACAAGCAGAATTACCCAATCACAAGAAGGCACAATGACAATCAATCAACCAAGAATAATCAACATAGGAAGACGACGGAGAAAACACTCATTCGCTCATCATCCACGCACAAAAAAGCAAGGCGTTTAGATTCATAGGTCTATTAACACCGAAGTGAGGACCATAGATCAGGCTCTTGGCCGACTGCTCAGGTGTGGACTGATGAGTTAGGGACGAAGGAA
>SNQJ01S0005485.1:192433-227260 GCA_010110895.2 Picea sitchensis | reverse complement strand
GCAGACCCCACTACTATTGTCGCGACCGCAACAATTCAACCAGAAGAACCAACAGATCCTGAAGAGGGGGAGCGCCTTTTTAATTCACAGATGTGGGTGAAGGGAACCCCGCTGCATTTTATTATTGGTAGCAGAAGCCAGAAGAACCTCATCTTAGCAGAGATCATCAAACAGTTGGGATTGTCGACAACACAACACCCACAACCATACAACATCGGGTGGCTTTGCCAAGGACGAGATCTTCGTGGCAGCCACCAATGTCGATTGTCATACGACATCCAGCCCTTGAAGGACGAGGTATTATGTGATTTTTCCCCACTAGATGTCTGTGATGTTCTCTTGGGCCAACCATATATGTGGAAACGCCATATTGTTTATGAGCCTCGACCCCGTAGTGTCATTGTTACTTTGGGGGGTCATCTCTACAAAATACCAGAGGTAGTTCCAACTATTATTCCACCTAAAAAGTGTCGCAAGGTAGTATCTCATACTGCAAAATTCAACTTCTTCATAATCTGTTTGAAAGGGGAATAGAAGGACATTCCAACCACTACAGTTTCGCCCCCTGCACCTTCTATCCAACAGAAACAGGTCGACAAGGTTGCAGCAAAGAGAAAAAATTCCTTCTACACACCTTCCTCTCATGTATCTTGACTTTTTGAACAAC
Organism: Picea sitchensis; assembly: GCA_010110895.2. Lineage (NCBI taxonomy): Eukaryota > Viridiplantae > Streptophyta > Pinopsida > Pinales > Pinaceae > Picea > Picea sitchensis. The sequence goes on along the minus strand of SNQJ01S0005485.1, from coordinate 226,593 downwards.
CTCAACTTCAACAAGTTCATGACAGACTTCCACAAACTAAGTAGCGTGACGTCTCCAACAATACAAGCAAATCACCCAAATGCAGATCCAACAAACGCTTTTCCCTCTTCCTCGGGAAATCAACGCAATGGAAACCATTTCTTTCTAAGGAGGGAGGATTGATCTAGGTGGATATTAGTGGCCACCCACCTTTTCCAACTGGCTCAAAACAGTTTTCTGGCAATTTTGGCAATTTACTATTTTTAGCAGGTTGTAACTTCCAGGGCCATTTTGAGGGCCAAAATGAAGATTTTTCGAGATCAAGGTTCTCAATGATAGCTGAAGGCATGATTGATCCACCAAAATGAATCTCCTCGATGATACCTTTCCAACGAGCTATCATACGCCTAAAACGGAGATCGTATGCAAAAGTTACGACCCTGGGAAGTTGATGTACTAACTTACCCAAATGGGGCCCACATGACTTTTGGTGCTTCATCTCCTAGGGTTAGGTTTTTGGATGTCTAGGAATTTTGGCATTCCTGTTTATTGTAAAAAGGCTTCTAGAGCCTCATTGTAATCATCTTCTTGCGAATGCGAGTAGCCGTCATATCTCTTCTCAAAGATAAGCTGCCACCATTCTAGCGAGTCTTTCACTCTATATTTTTACAGTCTCTGTACATTTCTTTCATTAATAGAAATCGTGTATTACTGTATCTCTGTGTTTATGGTTGCATCTTCGATATATTTCTGTTATATTATTGGATATACGCGATATCTCTGTGCATTTCTTTATTGTATCTCCGCTCTCATTTCGTGCCGAAAATAATCCGGATCACCAAGCCAGGGACCTTTAGTATCGGTGATGTTGTCAACAGTTCCTTGAGCCTCGAAAATGCTTCCGCGCATTTCTCGGTCCAAAAAAACTTCTCTCTCTACTGCAATTTCATGAATGGATTTTCCATCTTTGAAATTCCTCAATGAACGGTCGATACTATACTGCTAAACCCATGAAGCTACGCACTTCCAAGACATTCGTCAGCTCAGGTAATTCCATAATAGCCTCAACCTTTGCTGGATCCACGATGATACCTTCACCAGAGATGACATGCCCTAAGTAGTGAATCCTCGATTGATAAAACGAGCATTTGGACAACTTTCCATACAATTCATTCTCTCGCAGACGCTGTAGTACCAAGAACAAGCACTCGTCAAGCTTCTCCATCGTCCGAGAGTAAATCAAATATCATCCATGAATACTCGGATGAACTTATCCAAGAACTCGTGGAACACCCTGTTAATCAAACACATAAATACCCCTCGGGCGTTTGTGAGTCCAAACGGTAAAACAATAAACTCCTAAAGTCCAAATTTTTTTTTTAAGCAGTCTTAGGGATGTCATCCGCCTTGATCTGTAACTGGAGATACCGTAATCACAAATCGATCTTTGAAAACACCATCGCACCCTTCATCTGATTGCGCAGATCATCACTCCTCGGCAATGGACACTGATTCTTGATCGTCGCCTTGTTCAATTGACGGTAGTGAGAACAGAGTCTCCACGACTCAACCTTCTTTCGTATGAATGTAATAGGCACACCCCACAGTGACACACTCGGGCGTCTAAGCCCCAGGTCCAACAACTCATTCAGTTTCATTTTCAACTCCTGTAATTCTGAGGTTGACATACAATAAGGCGTTCTCGTTATTGGTTCAGTCCCCGGTTTTAGGTCTAAGGTAAACTCCAATTCACTCTCCGACGACATCCCAGATAACTCCCTCGAAAAGACGTCTGCAAACTCTCTCACCATCGGTAGGTGTTCTAGACCCTCTGCTACTCCTTTTTCATTTAACGCAAGGATCGCACAAGGCTTACATCCCTTGCACAAGCTCTTCCGTAACTGCAAGGAAGAGATAAACCTCAGGGAAACTCCCTGGTTCCAACATACAATCACGTGTCTCTATCCCTCATCATCGACCAAGCTCAACTGTCCCATCTTACAATTGAGTATCGCCTAATGCGATTCCAGCCAGTCCATATCGATCACGACGTCATAAGATCCTAATATCGTGATGTACAGGTTGGCCCTAGTGAAAAACTCTCCTAGGTTAAGAGTACATCCCATACACCTTCCTCCAATATTTTGTTTGGCTCCAGAATCCATCTCTACAAAGCTACAATCTTCCTGTTCGACTGCCTTTACCTTAATCCTTTTAGCACTGTACTAGAAATAAAACTCACGGTAGCACCGAGATCTACAAAATACTAAGGGTTTGGTTAGCGATGGTACCTAACGTCTCAAGCACAATCAACGAGTGCTCTGCCTGGCAATTATTCTTCGTTGCATGAATCTGATGGGCCTTGCCCAAAAACTCCCATGGTAGTGGGTCCGACTGATCCAGATCTTCGGTCCTTTCCACTGGGAAGTCATGCTGGTAATGTGGCTCCTAACATTCCAACACACCTTTTTCAATCTAGTAATCCTGGTACCTGAAGTAGAAGCTGGATTCTAACAATAATGCCAAACTCAAACTTCTTGACCTTAAGTCTCTAGGTAATTTGGTGTGGAGAATACCGAAGCAGCTCCAAAACGGGCCTCATACTCGAGCACCATGCGGCTGCCTTGTCGCAAGGTGTCGAACTCATCGAGTTGATGCTCAACGAATTCCTTAGAAAGATACCTCTCCTAGAACCATTCATCGAACAGTTCCCATGACACGTCATTGACGACCATGTTCAAAAAGTGGCAGGAGCGTCGTTCTCCATTGAAGAGCGTTCCCCTTCAGTTGACAAACCACCATGCAGACCTTCATGTTGGAGGTTGTAATCGCGAAGTATGAAACATAATGCCTTTCTCTACAACTATGCCTCGATGACACAACCGTCCGCAACACTTGTGGACTCAACAACTCAACTCTCTCGATTCCTCGATGGATGTTAATGGTACTATATAGGGCGTGTTGTGGACCCTCAGGGGTACAGGTGCTCTGGACTCATCTCAGTACTGATGGTGAGTCAAGGGCCTTTGACCTTACCTGGAAGGGCCTTGTCAGACCATCATCATCCCTTGCAAAAAGCGAATCCTTCCCATGGACTTGTTCCTCCCCTTAGGGGTTCGACTCCAAGGGTGCGGGAACTTCTGGAGGTGTTGCACCTCCTTCAAAGGCACCACGCTGCGAACCTTTGTGGCGTCCTCTAAATGGGATGACCGCATGGACAGATTAAGGTTTCTAATTAACGCAAGGGTTAATACTCATGGGTTTATTGTAGTGGAAAGACTAGCAATCCAGATTCGCAGGGTTGAACCCGCTTTGATACCATATGTAACGACTGTGCATCATTACGACTGCAAGCGAAGCAAAACGAATTTTTATTTCTATTTTTAGGCCAGAAGGAAAACATAGACAACATTTGAACAACGCAGCATGACGACTAGCACTATGCTCGCCAAACAGGCCACAAGAACAATCATCAAGCCAACACAACAACTTCGATGACCCGTGACTAGAACCTTCCCCATGTTCGAGAGACAATCACAACAAGGAACCAAACAAGTACCACCATAAACACGACAATTATCATCCACTTCGGGAGGCACACAATCCTAGGCTAGGTGTCATATGCGCTTACCGATCAATGCACACATTGACCCAATCATAAGGGATTATGTCGCCGCATTGTGACAAGTGCGCCAGGAACCCCTGCACGACCAAAAACTTCTAAACCTTTTGCCCAACATAAAATCCAAGGTTCCTTAAATCCAATTGACACTGGTTACTAATTGCCACGTCGTAGGAGGAAGTCGCTCTGAAAATTAAGCAAGAGGGGAAGTAGGGTGACCAATCAATACAAATTAAGTTGAGAAACCACTAGAAGTATTTCAATAGCAAGTTATCACCATAAGGACTAAGTCAAGCATGTCGTACCAACTCAACGATGTTACGACATGATACACCTCTTCCTATAAACACCCCTTCAACGATACAATGAATAATCTCATAATTAAACTATTCATTATTGACATTAATAATGATTGTTCCAAGTGACCATACCTCCATTTAAACACGACTCCCCAAGCATCATACAGAAGGAAACAAATTAACATCAATTAAAATAATTTACACACAGCGTAGTGGAACACCCTCACTATAAATTCATTTTCCAACTATACTAGTGTGTTTTATTTATCAGGCATCAAGGGAACTCTCTAGCTAAAAAAATATAAGATCCTTGGGGTTAATGACCAACCCAAAATTTAAGTTCATAAGAGTTCCAATCCAGTTAAAAAAAAGTAAGTGCCACATGTAAGAGTGAGTAGTTATGGTCTGAAAATCGCCACTTTTTAAGTTTTCCAAAAGGGAGGTGAATCTGTTTTCCTTAAAAGAATCTAAAATCTTACTTTATCGATAACGCTAAATACAAAAGGGTGTCTGCTCAGATATCAATCCCTGAGTTAAAACTTTGTCGTGCCAGTAGGAAAACATAAGTAAATTTATACCTTCTAAGGTGAATTCGAGGTAAATAAAAATACTCAATCAATGCACCTCTTCCCTTGGGTTAAATAATGAAAAAGAAAATACTTTAGTAAACTCGCTCTATGCCACGGTTCGGATGCCGACAATAGTTTAAAAAAGGCGTTTACAACAAACGTCTAAGAATTAATGAATTTGCTATCTATATAAGTAATAACTTAGTTGTCCATCATTAATTCACAGTCACACTGTAAGTTTCAATTGCAGTCAGTAATTATTACCTTGGCAGACACGTAGGTATCATCAAGTTGTTTACATTAAAAACGTTATCAATACCATCCCCACCTCCCACAAATTCATTGTCAACACGGCTTACCACGCTTGCAACCAAAATCGATTTCTCACTCAGAACTTATTAACTTCACTGTCACCAACTCGCAGCCAATAAAACGTTTACCGAGTGGATGAATAGCTGAGTGGATGACTTTATTGAGGGAATAAATAATTCCACAAGAACTATTACTGTGGGGAAAATCACTACTCAGTAACGCACTAAAACACCGCCAAACTCCAAGGAGAAAGATTCTACACGGGACCTGAAGTTCATGCTCTACGCATTGATACAACCAATTCGCTACCGAAAACAATGCAGAGAATGAAAGCTAAAAGCTGGGGAAAAATATTACGCCCAAGGCAGAGGGGTTCACTGACACTCAGGTATCAACACTGAAATTCCTGGGTGAAGGCATTGTGGTGTAATGTACCACGGATTTGCTGAGTAAAGTGTTATCACAGGTACAAGAACGGATTGGCTGGTAAAAGTCGTGGAGAACAAATGCAGGTACAACAATCCAAGAAACTGGAGGCGCGCTTTCTCTGTCTGAACGAGGTTAAGAAAGAGAAACGTAGTCTATCATAAGAATGCCCAGCATACAACACTGCCATAAATAAAATCGTTGAATGTAGATCGTTGCTAACAAGCGCACTGCTTACAAATCGCCATCATAATCTACATATAAAATCACTCTCAGACAATCATTCGCAGGGCCCAAAACCTATTCAATCGTCTAAACGTAAAATACTATGGATGTCTATTAAAATCAAAATAGGTTCATTAATTACGATTTTGCAGTTTATGATCGTTGTTGTCTATTGTTTATTACAATGCTGGTGTATAGGTTAACGCTAGAAAAATGTTGCTGAAATCATTCATTCTCTGAACAATAAAATCGTTACACAGTGCATATAAATTGCCATCAATAGTCAGTATATCGAAGTCGATGAGATTGCAATGATACATTCAATGTCCTTCATATAATAACGCAGCATATTAAATCACAATTAAAAGATATGTCAATTGTAGTCAATTAAATTTCAATGATAAAATGACATACGGTCATTAAAATGCTGGCTGTCATTACACATCAAAACAAAGACATTATTACGGTAAACATGCAGTCTGGTATCAAACACAATCAATCGGAAAAGGGTAATCGATGACTTGCTTAGGGTAATTCACGGTCAAGTAAAATGGTAAATCGTTCTCATAATAAAATGTTAAAACACAGAGTAATGAAAGAAACACAGAGGGTATTAAGCAGTTCGCGGAGAGGAACGATAGGAACGATAGACAAGCAGAATTACCCAATCACAAGAAGGCACAATGACAATCAATCAACCAAGAATAATCAACATAGGAAGACGACGGAGAAAACACTCATTCGCTCATCATCCACGCACAAAAAAGCAAGGCGTTTAGATTCATAGGTCTATTAACACCGAAGTGAGGACCATAGATCAGGCTCTTGGCCGACTGCTCAGGTGTGGACTGATGAGTTAGGGACGAAGGAATCAACTGCTCAGGCGTGGACTGATAAGTTAGGGACGAAGACAAAAATATAATCCGCAAATCATCACAAATCATTAAAACCATAGGTCGGTCAAGACATGAATCGTAGGAATCAATCAACAAGTTTAAGGCGCATGGGAAAAATCAATCATCAATTAAAATGCCTAGTCAATAATTTTATTGCACCAGCTCAACATGCACTAAGTGTAAAGTATAACACTATGCAGTAAATAAAGGAAGTGTAACATAGTTCTGTGCTGTCTGCCTCGAATGTTTGTCATGCATCATGAAGCCATTTCCAGCTATTTAATCGGCGAGACTTCACCGGTGTAGTCTCAACCAACACTAGGGGTACTCTTTTCTTTCCCTTTATCCCCTGCTTCTAAAATGGGCCATGCACACCCAAAAGATCAACTAGTTCCCACAAGTAAGGTTTAATCCACACTTCTCACCGAAATGTATCCAACTCCCACAAGCTAAGTCCTGTCAAGTATAAATTTTTGCAACAGAACATTACGCATTTATTTAGATCCATCATCCTTCTCCTCCCTCCATTATATAGAGCCAAGTCCCTACTTTCCCAAACTCCTACATTTAATTTAAAGTTTGAATAATTTTATTCATAAAATCCTCCCTACAAGTGTCACCCATCCCCTTCATTCCTCCTTTTAAAATTTATTTCATTAATTCAATTAATTACCCCTAATTCCCTCACTCACCTAAAAGCACTCCTGACGTCCCCACATCCCCTTACAAGTTTTAATGGCTTTCCCTATTAATTCTTACTATTGAGCTAAATTAGAAAATTCTTAAATGCCAGATACCTTACTAAGTTAAACTATCTACTTTTTCCTTGTAAGCCCTTTATGTTTTTCCTAGTTTTCTAATTGTTTTAGATTTCCTCTTTACCCTTTTTATTTAGAACTCAAAAACGATGCATAAATCCATCTCCTTTTTCTTTTAATGAATAAACTTTTAATTAGCATAACATAGTAAAACAATTATTTCCCCTTTTAAATTTTATCCCAAAAGATTCTTATAAATCAATTTAATTACTTAACCCCTTCTTGTCACAAGATTAATGAAGATTATCATTATATATATATATATATATATATATATATATATATATATATATATATATAATTAATTAGATAAATTTCATCATAATTATAATTTAGACCTAGACTTTATTTTCCTAGGTCAGCAAGATTTATTAGGGAAAAGTTTTAAATCTTCCTTAACACGCTATTCATTCCTAAAGACATCTAGGTTTATCCAATTATTAAATAACAATGCAACGCGGTCCTCGTGATGCACTAGGTTCTCAAGGTGCCACTCTCATGAGCTTCGCTAAGGACATCCTCTTTAGGACGCATTCATGTGTCTAGGTGCCATACTCTGCCTCTTTTCCATTTTTATTGCTAAAGATGCTCCTTCAGATGCACCACTGCGTCTAAGGGTTCCACCTCATTTTGACTAACTTATAGCCATCAAAAGCCCCGAATCAATACTCCACTGTGTGATCTTGTGGGAGACAAGGGCCTCTAAGGAATAAGACCCCCGCCTTGTTGCCCTTTAGATTCATCAGAGCATCTATCACACCCACCTCACGGCATCGGGTCCTCTCGGTCCAGGGTAATCATTAACCTACGCTTTGAGCTACAGAGCTAGTAGGTTGTAAGGTGGATGTTGTCCACCATCTCCGTAGTTGTGCATGACCCTACCTACATGTGAGTCTCTGCCTGCGAAGTCATCACGGCCTACATCATAAACGACTCATGCCGCATCCAATCATATCATCTAACGGGGATGCAAAATGTCATATATACAATAATTAAACCCCGAAAAGACCACTCCCTAACTTGATACGGATTCCAAGGGGTTTCATCGATGCCTTGCATCCTCGAGGTCCAAAATCCCATTGACCGAGGGAAAAAACCGAATAATATCACCGCTCTGTGTCAATACAACAAATAACACATCAATAATTCCTAACGCTTCATAATTTAAATGGCCAATAGTATAATAAACCGGATCACTTGCAAGAGTGTCCTCAAAGAATAAGTTATTAGTGCATGTAAGAGCAGGATGTTGTATACACTTCTTCTTGTATAAACTTCATCCCAAGTTTATAGTATGCTGCGTCGAAAATAATGTATCACCAGAATATAAGTTCATTCTATCAAACAAAATGAAAAATGTTGCTTAAATCTTATGTATCCTCCTGTGTCGCCGAAGTTCGACCATAATTGTCCCACTTGACCTTGACCTCATCTACTATTCGACGTTATGCTATCAAATGCGATGATCCGTGATGAGGATCGACTACCCACGACGCACCCTCATCTTACACCCGCAAGGTGCTCAAGCCAAAACATGTGTAGGATCACTAATCATAATGTCTCAAACCGAGACGTGAAAGACATCATGCAAACACCTCAAGTATTAGGCAAGGCTAGTCAATAGACCACATGCCTCTCTTTTCCACAATATCATAGAAGATAGTTTAGCCCCTTTTTCCAAATTTGATCGAACTCTTTTGCGGTTTTCCCTGCATGAATACTTGATCGCCAATATCGTAACTACGGTCAACACAGTGCACGACAAAACTCTTCATGATCCCGACTTGTGAGTCTTTTGTTATAGTTTTCTATTTAATATCCCATTTTGAGTTGGATCACTTATGGTCCCACTAGGACCCTATCTTCTATTCGATCCTAACTCAAAGGTGTCCGAAATGGTTGCCCATAAAGAAAATCGAAAGGCACCATATTAATGGTGCTTTCATAATTATTATTATTGTTATACGCCAATTCTACCACTGGTGAGGGAATTCTTCCAATGCTTTTGTTATTCATCACATACATGCACATGTCCCCAAGGTCCGGGTTCGCTCATTTGACTGCTCGTCACCGTGACACGCACTTCCCAAGTGACATTATTGTGTTGTTGGGTTCCTAAGGCCTCTTGAAACTAGTCCAAAATCGTTCTGTAAACACCGATTCTCGATCGGGTATAATCTTCTTAGGGATGCCATCCAGCCTCACAATCTTGTGATGAAAACTATAGCTATGTCAAGTGCCCGACACATACGATAGGGAATAAATGAGAACTTATCCGTCGACTACAACGAAAATGGAGTCTTGTCTCCTTGTCGCCGCTGGCAATCCAACAATAAAATTCATCGAATAACCTCCCATTTTGATTCCGAAAAATCATGTGGCTATATTAATCCCATTGGATGTCTATGTTCAACCTACACCAGTTGAAATTCTATACATCTTGCCACATAATTAACTATGTCTGCTTTCATTCCTTTCCATAAGAATATGGTTTTAAGGTCTGCCCTCATCTTTGTGACTAATCGAGTGAGCGTATGTAAACTTCTCTATGAACCTTGCTTAGGATCAAATCCTGAACTCGTTCTATGGCATTACAAACCGCATTTTAAACCTCAATAATCCATTGTCGCCAAACGTAAATCCTTCAAATCTCACATTCATCATTATGTTTTGTCCGAGAAAAACTTTGAGCTCTCTTTGTACCTAGTCATCGCTAGAATCAAGAATTTAGAATCTTTCCATGTAGATTCTCCTGAAGAGGAAACAACGAAAATATGAGTGGTCTCCAAATCAATGAATCTTCATGGTTCACCTGCTCCATTTATGTGGGTAACTCAAGTCATACTACTAATGACCAACGCCCACGTAAGGCTCAAGTTATTCACGAAAGATGTGTTTGTAGTCCACAGGGGTCCGCTTTTAATTCAAACTTTCATCCAAAAATGTAGTACCTCCAAACCTTCAAGGCATATACCATGTCTAACAACTCTAATTCGTGTGTCACATAGTTTTTCTCATGCCTTCTCAATTTCTTTGAGATCTGCTTATCACTGCCTGCCTTGCATTAGGATCCTCCAGCCTTCCTTGATGCATTGGCATACCAAGAAGTTCAGACCCGCGATCTAAGTGGATATCAGGTGGCCACCCAATCTTTCCAACCGCTCAAAAACGCTTTCTCTCATACCTTGGCAATTCTACCATTTTAGTAGGTTTAACTTCTTGGGCCATTTTTATGGCCCAAATGAAGGTTTTCAATATCAAGGTTTTCAATGGTATCCAAAGGAATTCATTGAGCCCCCAAATGAATCTCCCCAACAATACATTTCCAACTATTTATCATAAGTATATACTTCAAAACGGAGATCAGATAAAGTTACGACCATGGAAGTTGATGTACTAACTTACCCAAACAATATTACGACTTTGGTGCTTCATCTCCTAGGGTTAGGTTTTGATGTCTAAGGTTTTGGCATTCAAGCTATTGTAAAACAGTTCTAGAGCCTCATTGTACTATTCTAGTAGTCAGCCACATCTCTTCTAGATAAGTTGCCACCATTCCCATGAAGCCACTCAGATGCATACTGTACATTTATTTCAGCATTGAAATCTGCATTAATGTATCTCTCGTGGTTTATGGTCAGACTCCTATATTGCTATATTATTGGATATACGTGATATCTCCATGCATTTCTTGACATTTATATCTCCGCCTCATTTTGTGCCGAAAATAACTGGATCAGTGGTATTAGAGAAGGTCATTTGATCATTTTTTAGTGCATGTCCTGACGAGTCCTAGTATAGCAAGTTGGGTCTCGACTAATCTCTTGGAAGACAATTTCTCTCGCATAACTCCAGAAACCCTAAAATGGCTAAGAAAAGAAAACTACTAAGGACGATCCTATCAATCGTTGTTTGAGAAAGCTCTCGTGTGACAGAGGGTTGAAATGATGGAGATTTTTTTCCTACATCCTTCAATGCCTATCGATAGCATGAAACGCATCTATCAAGTGGCCACTTTGGAGGCACCTTGCCTGTAAAGTCAATTTTGATATTCCATATTTGAAGGACGATAGATGCGTAAGTTCTAGAAAATGTTAACTCTCGCTAGAAGGTTATTTCTCTCTGTTTTCACAATTTTTTCGACAAAAGAAAGATCACCTTTGCACTCCTTAAATCTCTCCCTCATGTTAAACATTGTTGCGAAACTTACTGGGAGCAGTTCCGCCGAGAGTTCAGAATATATAAATGATCCCACTTGGATTTTTTTGGATGCGTAAGAACAAGATATCGAAGCGTTGAAACTATGAGGACCAGATATGAGATGGACCACATCACAAGAGAGGCCAAGCAGCCTCGATTCACCAATACCTTCCATACCTTGTACACCAAGTCAAGTATCAAAGACTGAGCAACATTTGGTTCTCAAATACCGCAGGGGTTTCAGCGATACATCCAGACCGGAATGGATTTTCTGACATCTCATCACTGATGCTTATCGATATGTCATAAAATTGGAGCATAAATTTAAGCAGAGGAACAATGGAATTGGCTCCAAATCCCTAATAATAACCAAAGTAGCGACAAAGACGACCCTAACAAATACTCTCCCAAAACCAACCGGTGACATAGGAAAATATATCACGAAGACAAAGAAGGAATAATCGGAAAATAAAGTGATTTACAAAAGATCTTTGCGAACAACGCATAGAATGTCACCAAAACATTCATTGTGCCAGATCAAAGACAAGGAGCCGAACCTCGATTCAAAATCTGATCCAGAAAATACCGGTAAAGGATGTGATCATTGACGCAGCCACTATCATTGTCGCTGACCGCATCAATTCAACCAAGAACCACAGATCCTCAAGAGGGGGAGCACATATTCCATTCAAATATGTGGGTAAAAAGCACCCCACTACAATTCATCATCGATAGAGGTAGCTAGAAGAACCTCATCTTAGCAGAGATCATCAAACAGCTTGGATTGTCGACAACAACACCCACAACCATACAACATCGGGTGGTTTTGCCAAGAATGAGATCTTCATTTCAACCAGCAATGTCGATTGTCATACTCCACATCCAAACCTTTGGAAGGATCGCAGGTATTATGTGATTTTTCCCCACTATTAGTTTGTGGATGTTCTCTTGGGCCAACCATATGTGGAAACACCATATTGTTATGAGTCTCTATCTCGTAGTATCATTGTTACTTTGGGGTCATCTCTACAAAACAGAGGTAGTTCCAACTATTATTCCACCTGTCGCAAGGTAGTATCTCATACCGCGAAATTCAACTTCTTCATAACTGCTTGAAAGGGGAATAGAAGGACATTCCAACCACTACGGGCCACTGCACCTCTAATTCCAACGTAAAACAGCTCCACAAGGCAAAGAAGAGAAAAATTCCTCTTACACACCTTCCTCTCATGTATCTTGACTTTTGAACAACCTCAACTTCAAAAAGTTCATGAAAGACTTCCACAAAATAAATGGACGCTCCAACAATACAAGCAACACCCAAATGCATCCAACAAACGCTCTTCCTCGAAATCAAACGAATGGAAACCATTTCTTCATGAGGAGGATTGATCTAGGGTGGATATCAGTGTCCACCTGCTCAAACAGCTTTTCCGCAATTTTGGTAATTCTACTATTTTAGCAAGTTAGGGTCCTGTACATTGAGGCCAAATGATTTTTGAGATCAAGTTTTTCAATGATATTGGAAGGCATGATTGATCCACCAAAATGAATCTCCTCGGATACCTTTCCAACGAAATAATGCTACTTCAAACGGAGATCGGATGCAAAAGTTATGACACTCGGAAGTTGATGTACCAACTACCCAAATGGGGCCCATGCCGACTTTGCGCTTCATCTCCTAGGTTAGGTTTTGGATGTCTAGAATTTTGGCATTCTGCTTAATAAAAAGGCTTCTGAGCCTCATTGTAATCATCTTTTTTCTAATGCAAGTAGTCGTCACATATTTTTTCAAAGATAAGCCGCCACCATTCTAGCGTAGTCTTCACTCTATATTTTTATACCGACATTTCTATTATAGAAATCGTGGTGGCCATCAGATCTCCTTGTTTATGGTTGCATCTTCTATATATTTCTGTTATAATATTGATATAATCTGATATCTCTCTGCATTTCTTTTTTATTGTATCTCCTCTCTCATTTCGTGTCAAAATAATCCGGATCACTGTGGACCTTTAGTATCGGTGATGTTTTCAATGGGCTCCTTGAGTCTCTAAAATGCTTCCGCGCATTTATCAATCCAAACAAACTTCTTGTTTTTCTTCTGCAATTTCGTTATTGGATTTGTTATATTTGAAAAACCTTTGATGAATTGTTGGTAATATCCTGCTAAACCAATAAAGTTGTGTGCTTCTTGTACGTTTGTCGGTGTTGGTAATTCCATAATAGCCTCAACCTTGTCAGATCCACGATGATACCTTCACCGTAGATGACATGCCCTAAGTAGTGAATCCCATTGATAAAACGAGCATCGGACAACTTCTTCATACACTATTCTCTCAAGCAGACCAGAGTACCAAGAACAAGTACCGCCAAGCTTCGTCGTCCGAGAGTGAATCAAATATCATCCATGAATACTTTGATGAACTTGTCCAAGTATTCACATAATACCCCATTCATTAAGTTCATGAATAGCCCTGGGTTTTTTTTTAGTCCAAATGGTAAAACAGTAGATTTGTAGTGTCCAAACCTCGTCTTAGAGGCGGTTTTAGGGACGTCATCCGCCTTGATCTGTAACTGGAGATACCGTAATCACAAATCGATCTTTGAAACACCATCACACCCTTCATCTCATTGCGCGATCATCACTCCTAAGAATGGATACCATTCTTGATCGTCAGCCTTTGTTCAATTGACGGTAGTGAGAACAGAGTCTCCACGACTCAACCTTCTTTCATATTAAGGTAACAGGCACACCCCACGATGAAACACTTGCACATATAAGTCCCAAGTCCAACAACTCATTCGCTTCATTTCAACTCCTCACTCAGGTTGACATACACAAGTTTCGCTATTGGTCACTCTTAGGTCTAAGGTAAACCCAATTCACTTCCTCGACGACATCCTGAGATAACTCCCTCGAAAAAGACGCCTCAAGAACTCTCTCACCATCGGTAGGTTTTCTAGACCTTCCACTAGTCATTTTTCATTTATTGCAAGGATCGCATAAGGCTTACATCCCTGCACAAGCTCCGTGAATCGCAAGGAAGAGATAAAACCTCGGAACTCCCCGGTTCCAACATACAATCACGGTCTCTATCCCTCATCGACCAAGCTCAACCGCTTCATATTACAGTTGAGCATCAGCTTTAATGCGACCTACCCATATCGTATCACGACGCCATAAGATCCCATCATCACGGATACAGTTTGGTCCTAGTGAAAAACTCTCCTAGGTTAAGAGTACATTCCATACACCTTCCTCCAATATTTTGTTTGGCTCCAGAATCCACCTCTCAAAGCTACAAATCTTCCCTGCTCGACCGCTTTACCTTTAATCCAGTAATCGTACTAGAAATAAACCACCTGTGAGTAACACCGACTACAAAATACTAAGGGTTTACGCATGGTACCTAACGCCTGGCACAATCAACGAAAAGCTCACCGGCACTATTCTTCGTTGCATGAACTGATGGCCTTGCCCAAAACCGTATGGTAGTGGGTCCAATCGACCTGATCTTCGGTCCTAATCGGTGTCATGCCGGTAATGTGGCTCCTAACATCTAAATACACCTTTTCAATCTAGTAATCCCTGGTACCCAAGTAGAAGTCGGATTCTAAATAATAATGCCAACCTAAAACTTGACCTGCGAAGTCTCTAGGTAATTTGTGAGAATACCGGGCAATTCCAAAACGGCTCCTCATACCGAAAGCACCATACGCTTCTATCGCAAGGTGTCGAACCCATCGTGAAGTTGATGCTCAATCCACCTTAGAAAGATACCTCTCCTGAAACCACTCCTAGAACAGTTCCCAAGACACATCTCCAACGGCCATGTTCAGCTGCAGCAAGAGAATATTCCACCATAGAAAAACATTCCCCTTCAGTTGAAATACAACCAACGGACCTTCATGCTAGAGGTCAAAATCATGAAGCATGAAGCACAATGCCTTTCTCTACAACTATGCCTCGATGACACAACCGTCCGCAACACTTGTGGACTCAACAACTCAACTCTCTCGATTCCCATGGATGTTAATGGTACTATAGGGCGGCTGGACCCTGTAAGTGTCAGTGCTCGATCTCACATCGGGATGGTGAGTCAAGGGCCTTTGGACCCACTGGAATGGGCCTTTAATGACCATCATCAACTCCCTTGCAAAAAGCGAATCCTTCCCATGGACTTGTTCCTCCCCTTTAGGGTTCGGACCTGCTAGGGTGCGGGAACTTCTGGAGGTGTTGCACCTCCTTCAAAGGCACCACGTCAAGGGAACCTTGTAGGGCGCCCTCTGGGATGATCACAACATGGACAAGTTAAGGTTTCTAATTAACGCAAGGGTTAATACTCATGGGTTTATCGTAGGGAAAGACTAGCAACTGTGACTGGGCAGGGTTGAACCCGCTTTGATACCATATAATCGATGCGGTATCACATACCGCAGTTTAAGCAAAACTAATTTTATTTCATTTTTAGCCGGCGAAAGATAGAGACAACATTTGAACAACTAAAGATGACGATTAGCAACGTTATGCTCGCCAAACAGGCCACAAGAACAATCATCAAGCCAACACAACAACTTCGACGACCAGATTCAGAACCTTCCCATGTTCGAGAGACAATCACAACAAGGAACCAAACAAGTACCACCATAAACACGACAATTATCATCCACTTCGGGAGGCACACAATCCTAGGCTAGGTGTCATATGCGCTTACCGATCAATGCACACATTGACCCAATCATAAGGGATTATGTCGCCGCATTGTGACAAGTGCACCAAGAACCCCCGCATCACCAAAAAACTTCTAAACCTTTGGCCCAACATAAAATCCAAGTTTCCTTAAATCCAATTGACACTGGTTACTAATTGCCACGTCGTAGGAGGAAGTCGCTCTGAAAATTAAGCAAGAGGGGAAGTAGGGTGACCAATCAATACAAATTAAGTTGAGAAACCACTAGAAGTAATTCAATAGCAAGTTATCACCATAAAGAGTAAGTCAAGCATGTCGTTACCAACTCAACGATGTTACGGCATAGTACATCTCTTCCTATAAACACCCCTTCAACGATACAATGAATAATCTCATAATTAAACTATTCATTATTGACATTAATAATGATTGTTCCAAGTGACCATACCTCCATTTAAACACGACTCCCCAAGCATCATACAGAAGGAAACAAATTAACATCAATTAAAATAATTTACACACACCGTAGTGGAACACCCTCACTATAAATTCATTTTCCAACTATACTAGTGTGTTTTACTTATCAAGCATCAAAAGGGAACCCTCTAAAATATAAGTTCCTTGGGGTTAATGACCAACCCAAAATTTAAGTTCATAAGAGTTCCAATCCAGTTAAAAAAAAGTAAGTGCCACATGTAAGAGTGAGTAGTTATGGTCTGAAAATCGCCACTTTTTAAGTTTTCCAAAAGGGAGGTGAATCTGTTTTCCTTAAAAGAATCTAAAATCTTACTTTATCGATAACGCTAAATACAAAAGGGTGTCTGCTCAGATATCAATCCCTGAGTTAAAACTTTGTCGTGCCAGTAGGAAAACATATAAAATTTATACCTCTATGTGAACTATGCAAATAAAGTGCCACTCCAATCAATGCAACCCCTCTCAGGGTTAAATAATGAAAAAGAAAATACTTTAGTAAACTCGCTCTATGCCACGGTTCGGATGCCGACAATAGTTTAAAAAAGGCGTTTACAACAAACGTCTAAGAATTAATGAATTTGCTATCTATATAAGTAATAACTTAGTTGTCCATCATTAATTCACAGTCACAAATTGTAAGCTCTAATACAGCCGCAATTATTACCTTGCACACGTAGGTATCATCATCGTTGCTTACATAAAAACGTTATCAACAATTATCCCACCTCCCAATAAATTCATTGTCAACACGGCTTCACTACTGCTTAGTGCACCAAAATCGATTTTCACCAGAACTTATTAACTGTCACCTGAACTCTGGGCAGCCACAAAACGTTTACCGAGTGGGATGAAGAAGGAAAGTGGATGACCTTATTGAGGGAATAAATAATTCCACAAGAACTATTACTGTGGGGAAAATCACTACTCAGTAACGCACTAAAACACCGCCAAACTCCAAGGAGAAAGATTCTACACGGGACCTGAAGTTCATGCTCTACGCATTGATACAACCAATTCGCTACCGAAAACAATGCAGAAAATGAAAGCTAAAAGCTGGGGAAAAATATTACGCCCAATGCAGAGGGGTTCACTGACACTCAGGTATCAACACTGAAATTCCTGGGCGAAGGCATTGTGGTGTAATGTACCACGGATTTGCTGAGTAAAGTGTTATCACAGGTACAAGAACGGATTGGCTGGTAAAAGTCGTGGAGAACAAATGCAGGTACAACAATCCAAGAAACTGGAGGCGCGCTTTCTCTGTGTGAACGAGGTTAAGAAAGAAAAACGTAGTCTATCATAAGAATGCCTAGCATACAACACTGCCATAAATAAAATCGTTGAATGTAGATCGTTGCTAACAAGCGCACTGCTTACAAATCGCCTTCATAAGCTACATATAAAATCACTCTCAGACAATCATTCGCAGGGCCCAAAACCTATTCAATCGTCTAAACGTAAAATACTATGGATGTCTATTAAAATCAAAATAGGTTCATTAATTGATTTTGTAGTTATCATATCACATATCTATTGTTTATTATGTATAGGGTTAACGCTAGAAAGTTGCTGAAATCATCTATTCTCTTGAATACAAATTGCCACATATGCATGGTTAAATTGCCATCAATAGTCAGTATATCGAAGTCGATGAGATTGCAATGATACATTCAATGTCCTTCATATAATAACGCAGCATATTAAATCACAATTAAAAGATATGTCAATTGTAGTCAATTAAATTTCAATGATAAAATCACATACGGCCATTAAAATGCTGGCTGTCATTACACATCAAAACACAGACATTATTACGGTAAACATGCAGTCTGGTATCAAACACAATCAATCGAAAAAGGGTAATCGATGACTTGCTTAGGGTAATTCACGGTCAAGTAAAATGGTAAATCGTTCTCATAATAAAATGTTAAAACACAGAGTAATGAAAGAAACACAGAGGGTATTAAGAATTGCGGAGAGGACGATAGGAACTCATAGACAAGCAGAATTACCCAACAAGAAGGTACAATGACACCAATCCAACCAAGAATAATCAAATATATAGGAAGACTTAATGGAGAAAACACTCATTCGGCTTCATCATCCACTTATCAAAAGCAAGGCTTAGATTCATAGGGTCTATTAACACCGGGCGGAGTAATCAGATCGCCTTAATATCATTTTGTGTGGACTGATGATTTAGGGACGAAGGCAAAAATATAATCCGCAAATCATCACAAATCATTAAAACCATAGGTCGGTCAAGACATGCAGGGATCAAAACCCAAGGGAATCAATCAACAACAAACTTAAGCATGACTAGAAAATCACACCACTAAAATGTTCAACAATCATTTTCTTTAATCTAATTAAACATATAGACTAAGACAGAACCCGAAGTCGCTCTGCCTTGTTCGCACTCATGTCGCCTCCCGCTTCTGACCATATGACTTCACCTAATTCTCCCAACCAATGCTAGGGGTACTCTTCTTCCCTCTCTTATCCCCTAAGCTGCAAGGGGCTACATGCACAATAAAAACAAAGATCAACTAACTCAACTACTTTGTAAGGCCGAAATGCCACTTTCACCGAGCCGGTATCCCAACTCCCACAAGCTAAGTAGTCAAGTATACCTTTCTGCAACGTAACATTACACATGATAGAAGAGATCCATCATCCTTCGCCTCCCTCCATTATATATAGTTTCAAAGTCCCTTACTTTCCCAAAATCCCATTTATTTAAAGTTTAATAATTTAAAAAAAATCCTCCCCAAGTGTCACCATCCCTTCATTCTCCATACCACTTCATTAATTAATTATCACTCCTATTTTCCTTCACCTACCTAAAAGCATTCTTAGAATCGCTCTTAGGTGTCCCATATCCCCTTACAAGTTTGAATGACTTTCCCCATTATTAATTCTACCAGCCTGAGTTTAATTAGAAAATTTTAAATGCTACAGATAATCTTTTAAGTTAGACTATCTACCTTTTTTCCTTTGTGTTTCCTCTTCTTTATGTTTCTTTTTTCCTTAGTTTCCTAATTATTTTGAGATTTCTTCTGTATTTTAAACCTAAAAAGGTGCATGTGCGTGAACTTACCTTTTCCTTTTTTAATGGAATTTTTTAATTAGCATAATATAGAAAAACAATGCCTCCCCTTTTTAAATTTTTATCCCAAAAGATTTTTATAAATCAATTTAATTGCTTACCCCCCTCTTGTCACAAGATTAATGAAGATTATTATTATTATTATTATTATTATATATATATTATTTATTAGATAAATTTTTTATCACAAGTACAATTTAGACCTAGACTTTATTTTCCTAGGTTGGGCGAAATTTTATTAGGGGGAAAGTTTTAAATCTTCCTTAACACATTATTCATACTAAATCCATCTAGGTTTATCCAATTATTAAATAACAACGTGAAATTCCCTTCAAGATGCACCAGGTACCCAAGTGTGTCACTGCCTCTTTTTGTTTCTCTTAAGGACGCGGGGTTCTTCAGATGCTAATTCACTCTGTTCCAAAGGTGCCACTCACCTCTTGACTGACTTGGTAGGCATAAAACCCCCTAGAGTCACTCCACTTAGGTGATCTTGTGGAAGACTAAGGGTCTCTAAGGAATAAGGCCCCTCAAATTATTGCGCGCCCCTTAGAACCAACATGAGGGACTGTCGCAGTCTACCCTCATGGTATCGTGGGTCCACTCGAACAAGGTAATCGTTAACATACATTTAGAGCCACAAAGGGAGTGATAGTAGGATATGGAAGGATTGTTGCCACACCTCTCCATCAAAGTCTCTAGTTGTCATGCGTGACCCTCTACTCCACATGTGAGTCTCTGGCCTATGTGCCATCGCTCAGCTCCTCAGATCATCAATCCACTAGCCGGTATATAGTATCCATAATCATATCATCTAACCGATATACAAATGTCATATGTACAACATTCAAACCCCTAAAAGACCACTCCCTGACTCGATATAGACAAGGGTTTCTACTCACCTCGCATCCCGAGGCCCAAGCCTACAATACACTCGTGAAAATCACACAACACCTATGGCCTTCTATGTTAATACATCAAAATATCCCGTCATCAATTCATAACGCATCATAATCATAATCAAATGCCCAATAGCATAATAATCTGGATCACTTGCAAGCAAGTGTCCTCAAAGAATAAGTCCGCTCAGTGCACGCAAGAACGGGATGTTACATGAGTAAAGAGTTAATATTCATATGCAATTCCTATAGAGGCTAGCAATGAGAGAGTTATAATATCCAAGAAACATTACCTAGCAATCGATGCTTCCTTATAGTAAAGATGAAAAATTATTATGAACCATTTTCAAACATTAACGAGCAAAATGGCATTCCCAAAATATATATTAGTGTCTTTAATTTGATAGGGGGGAATGTCAATGTTGGAACTACTATTAGCAAATCCTAAATTTGTATGCAGGCCTTGATAAAGAATTAACCATGAGAAAACTATGAGCTTTTAAAAGATATCATAGGAACAAACATTGCTTATTCAAGTAATCCATCAGAATTGGGAAATTCAAGAAAACCATCTTGCATTAAAGCTTGGTGTACATGTTGTCTTTTATGAAAGAGGAGGTATTACATTTTTCTATCATCTTCTGAAATATTCACTATGTGTATGTAGTATATGTGTATTTCCATGTTGAAAATATTAGTGAGACATAGAAAGTTATAACCTATAATGCTACCAAACAACCAATTTTTAACAAAATTCCAAAGAAACTAAAATTGAATTCCATGATTCCAAATCCTTAACTAAGGGAGTGCAAGAAGTAACACTACCTATAATTTTATTTCAAACACTACTTAGTAGTTTGCTCAAAAACAATTCTAGGCTTACTAAACAAGAATATTAACAATCCTAAATATTCAAAGTAGAGTGATATGACCCAAGATATATGGGGTCATAACATACAAATTTAACCCCATATATGCCCACTTTGGATAATATCATAGAGAGGATAAAATAGACGACTTTTCATATTTGAATAATGACCATACTTGAATCCAATCAAAAGTCAACTAATAAGATCTTATTATGCACAAGTGAACATTGGCATTTCTTACTTCACAAACGCTAGTACATTATATCCTTGATACATAAACAATGCAAGTTTGAATTATAATCTAACAGTAAAAATTTAACACTTAAACCATTGAAAAAATGGAAAGTGAATGAGAGAAGTTCGGATAAGTGGGAACATGAGACAATGAAAGGCATCTAAGTATTTCTCGCTATGGAAAGGAGGTAAAGCTCACATTGACAAAGAAACATCATGAGTAAAAAAATATAATTAACCAAGATTATATATAGATCAACCCATATTATGATTTATGAAATGTATAGGATATCATTGCATCATAGGGTGATTCCCACAGAAGAAAAATCCACAATAATGAAAAGATAAAGGGGCTAATAGTATCTCATTCCATCTGTTTATTGAGAATGCTATTGAGGAACTAATGAGAAGTGGGATTAGCTAAATCCAATCCTATGCAATAGCAATATCTTCCCTTCATATTTTAGCTATAAGGAAAATTCCCTTTTTGCAGAACTTTGTGGGGGGTCTCTCTAAACACCCCATTGGACCTTGTCATTTCATTTATACATGTGTTATTTCCAACATTGTTGAAGCTCCTAGGGATTGGTGTCTAAGATATCTAATATTTTAGTGTTTTGTTTTCTACTTTTGGTTTTGCTTTTAAGCTCTCTTAGCTTTTGGATTCTTTCACTAAGGTTTGTTGGTTTCAGCAAATATGTTTGTTTCTAGTTTTTAGTGGTTGGGGGAACTGATTTTAGTTAGTCACTTTCTCCATTCCCCATCTTTTCAAGTTTCTTGTCTATTTAGATCCGATGATTTACAATGGAAAATAAATTTCGATTTAGTACTAGTGATGGCATTGTAATCCTTTTTGTGGAAGACATTTTGGAAGGAAGGAATTTGGGAACATTTTTACAAAAGGAATTTGGGAACATTTTCATAGTTCAAGCAATTGCAATGTTGCAAGTTAGAAAAAATATATATTATTATCAATTTATAAAAAAGAAAAAAATGTGGATGAGAATATCAGGAGAAATTTAAGAGATTAAAATCCAAGTAGAAAATATGTGGCAAGTGAGGCCTCTTGGAGCTACCCTACATCTATTATTAATGGTAGAGAAGAAGATGGAAAGGGATTTTTCACAAGCGATATTGGTGTTCGTGAAATCATAATTGGGTATTAATTTATGTTCAAAAGTCACAAGGGAATATTCCAAAGTGCATCAAGGAGATGAATAATTCGAATTGGTCATTGTATTCCTATGGTTTTCCATGGATATATGATAAATCACCATACAAAGTCTAATAAATTACTTGTAAGTCTATTTATAGGTTGTTGTTATTTAACATAAACCCCATCCACCTATTCATTTGATGAAATGAATCTAGAATTATGCTTCTATTTAATTGGTTTGGAAGTCATTTATTGCTTATTTTGATGTAATTTAGTTGAGGGTATTGTTGTTTTTAGTATTTTAGATTCCCACCTCTGTTTTCCATTGCATTCTTTGGAATAGTGTAGTAAGTAGTACTAGTGTTGTGTTAGTCTATTTTGTAGTCCATAGTGCTCACATTCTAAACAAGTTTTCCCTGCATTTACCTACCAAAGGTAACTATTTTTAGAGTTCCCTTGGCTACCCTCCATCATTAGATTCTTTCGTAGTAAGCAATACTAATGACAACAATAAACGATTTATGTCCTCTTATTGCAGAGGAATTGATGAATAAATAAGATCCTTGCAAATTACAGTAGAAGTTACCATAGCTTGATAGTCTAAGTCTCTCAAAATGTCCATTGTGAGGAAAAGGATTCACATTTCTATATGTAAAGTTGTATAGCTTGAGTTGTAGGGGAATATAAAGAATGTTTGAAATTTTAGTGCCTCATTAGTGAATGGCTAAGCATGTAGTAGGAAGCTTAGTATAATACTTGCTAAGCATAATAACTTAGGTATATTACTTATGTTCAAACCCAATATAGCCATGTAACAAGTAAGTGACCCTTATCAGCTAGTATTGAATGCGAGTACCATAAGGTTAATTATCAACATTAGTACAAGCTTGTGCATAACACAATCCTTTCTTGTAACTTGTAGTAATATCCATAATCTATGATCACACATATTGTATGTTGTAACTAGTATAAGTATAGTCTAATGAGTGAAAACCATTGTAATCTCACATATTAGGTGATTCCTTTTATGAGCTTGTTTAACCATGGTGAAAGGGTAGAGTAACTACAAGTCATTGTTTGTATTAACATTAAGTTGCTAGGTGATACTATGGGATTAGTACTAAGATTTGTTATAATTAGAACACAAGTAACATTATATCACTGCTATCATAGTGAAATCATAGTATTTCTATTCAACAAATCTCATTATGTTTCCATATTTATTACTAGTATAGATCTCAAATTTCCCTTACTATAAGATAATGGTATATGCATATTTAAATACGATTGGTCATGGAATACTAAAAGATACTAGTTCTTGGAAGATCATAGCTAAACCTTATCAATAATCAATTTATTTCCCCGATATGAGTAACCTACCACCATAAGTAGTGAGTTAAAGGTTGTCTGTTTAACTTACACTAAGAAGTTAGGTTAAGAAAATGGTTTCCATACATTATGTTTGTAAAAGGGTATGTCATATTAGCCTTATAATCATATTCAATTTTATAAGGTAATGTAATTCACCCAACTTCATTATGGAACTGGTCAATCTCAAGCATATGGTATATTGTGTATTTAATATGGTATTACTAGTTACCACTCATTATGGAAACACAATTCATTAGTGTTAAGATGATATTGGTTGATAAGCATGTTGCAGCTTTACTTATATTAGGTAAATAAGGGTGATTTAATCCTATGTAACAATGGGATTAGCACCAAACTAAGCAAAGTTTGGAATGATTACTATTATAGGTTTATTACTAATACTAAGTGTGCTGTATCTCTATGGATATCCATACATATACTCCTTTTGTAGTATCCCTGCTATTTATTCCCTTCTATCACCATTAGTTCATTAGTGAATATCAGTCTGGTACTATAAAAGGACAATAAATAGTAGTTAGCTTACCCATTATATTAGTATTTTCATTACCATTATATACATATTTTCTCTATGCATGGGATCGTACCAAATTGATGAATATGGAATATCAATAAATGGAATATGAGGCATATCATGTATAAAAATGGCAATAATTAGGCATATAAGATTATGAATGCATTTATGACTCATCATTGTGAGTGTCAATGATCCTACAGACCTTTCCTAAGACATATATATATTATAGCCAGTGGATGGTTAAGATAATGTGGCTTTTTCCTCCTCATACAAAAATGTCGGACAAACAATGTTCTCATAGAGACAAAGTTACAAGAAATATTCATCGCCAATTAGTCTCTCCTACCACATTAAAACATTGCTCTTATGAAGTACTAGTAATGACCAAGTGATATCATTGTGACAAACTACCAAAACAATTCATTGATAATGTTTCAATCTTGCGATAGAAATCTGTCGATCATCCAATCACAATGTGATGAATTTGGAACGAACCGATTGGGGCACCTTAGTCCCTCTTACGACACATAGTTTTTTCGGTATTGTGACACACGCTTGACTGTCATAATTGCGACTAAGGTGATGCAATGAAAAATGATTGTTTCCTTCATCGTACTTCTAAAATTGTGGTGATGAAAATGCATCGGTAAATTGTTGCAAAATGGGCCAAATGTACTACTTTGGATATATTCCAAAAAAAATGAATGAATATTTTCAAGAACTCCATCTAAACGCTCAATTAAATTTACATCTTTCGAACTTGCAAAAAAACTTCTACTTAAGTATTTTCCAATCACACCAATAATGTTACGTTATGCAACATTCTCAATTGGTTTACCAGAATACCAAGTACAAAGAGAGCCCCATTTTTGTTTTCCCTCTTTAATTATCTACTTAAAGCATCCTGACCTCTTCTTGAGATCTAATATGTTTTTTTCTTGAGTGAAGAGACACATCACTTCCACCATGTTCAATTCCCTCTTATACATTAAAATAGCACGCATGACCATCTATATGTACAAGATATGGTAATTCTAAAGAAACACCAATATTTTCTTGGTCATGTTCATCAACAAGAACCAAAGGAGACAAATAATCTATTGTTTTTCCCTCCAATTGAGATAAACAATTGTTTTCCTCTAACTAGTGCCAACTGAAGGACTATGTTATATGGTCCCACATTAGAGACATCAAAAGAATAATTTTCCTTAGGTTTATCTCATCAATTAGAAACATATTTTCGAGTTCATAACTTTTAATGATACATCATGAAAACAATTCCTATAACCTACAAAATATCAAAATAATTATACATTTCATGTTTTATAATTGTAAAAAATAACAACAATAACAATTGGGTTTGAGTTCAGGGGCATCGGGTCCCAATGGGATAATAAGATATCCCAAAGGACATACATGAATAAGTTATGCATGGGATTTAGTTACGATTAACAATAACAAGGCATATGTCTTTTCCCTCTTCGAAGGCATCAAACTGGCTCTTTCCACCAAAATCCAAAGGATGATTATAGCAGAAATTATATGATGATAATCAGGGCTATTATCAATAAGAACATTTTTGGATGTAATATTTACACTGGCATCATATCTTGGATCCTTTCTCTCCGAAGAAACTTTGAATATTATTCCCTCTATCACATAAAACGAGACCTCAATTCAGTTGCGGATAAAAAATCCAAGGATGCAACTAACCTAAGGAAATGGGAAATCAAGGTTAATGTGAATGTTAAAATCCTTCCCATCCCTTAATTGAATATAATTTGGGTGTTAATAAAAATGAGAGGATAGCAGGATAGGGATATTTATTATCTATGCATCGCACATTTGAAAGGACAATGAATTGAACCAGTAATTCACTTTAGCACGTGTGGGTTCGATCTTCTAGGTATCAATGTGAAGAAAAGGGTAATTTGTGTCAAGAAATTTTTTGAGGCTCCTCGATCCGTCCAAATTTATTTTTATGGTTGTTTTCTTCTTCCGATGGGAAAGTGCAAGTTCTATTCTATCAACCTAGTAGGTTCTCCCCAACCAATTTGTAATTTACCAATTAATTTTATGCCATTTGTTTTTGGATTTGGGGATATATATACTTCTAATAATCCTAAGGTTGTACCTATGCAAGTGGTCCTTGGATGCGATTTGGGTAAAATATGTTGTAAACCTAGGATTTTAGAACCTATCCTCTCTAGAAGTTTTGTTGCCCCCTCTTTTTCTTTTCTTACTCTCCTTTTTTGGTTTTGAGCTAAGCCTAATTTGTTTTCCCTAGACTAATTTTTGGTGTTTTATTCCACCTCTCCAGCCTATTGGATCTCTTTCCTTGTGCCATGAAATTTTAACTTTGTCTCTAGTGTTTCCTTCTATGTGCTTAGGGTTTGACCTATTCATTTGGAATCTAGTTGGAAGTTGCATTTTGGGCATTGGTTTGATTTTAGAAAGTAAAAAACTATTTTCTTCAGGTTTAATTGTTCTATGCATTGGGTTTTTCCTACACATTTTGGTTTTGTTTGGGAGTTAGGATATTCCTATAATATTTCCAAGTTTTCTGCATCTTCTCTTAAGTATTTCATGAACAAGTTTGTTGGCCCCTCTTGTTCTCATTTTTACTTTTGGTTCTAGGGAGAGATAAAAAGTGGTTGCATGAGTCCTAGGTATTCCTTGGGGAAAACCTATGTAATGACCCCTCGTATGAATATAAGTGAAGAAGAAAGTGCTATTTTTTTAAAAAAACAGGACGACAACAACGATTACAACTAAACAACACATCTGACAGTGGGCACCGCATCCACTGAATAGGTAGAAGACAACTACGACTCCAGGAACTGACATGAAAGAAACTGGGCGAAACATGCATAAAACAACGAGGAACGACTACCCACCTGACGCAAACAAGACCACGCCTAGAAGCTAAGGGACAACAACCTCCTCCTGACACCATGGTCTTGACGACCAAATGACTAGAACCTCAAGCCGTGTGAACACAACGCATGAATGCATTACAAACTAAGTGCTAACAAAAACTCACATAGACCAACAACACCCACACGGAAAGCACAGACCTCAGACAAGTTATCCTTTGCATCTATACCTTAGGGCACGCAATGATCCCCTCATCAGGAATCATGTCGTCCCCAGGTGATAGGCACGACTATAACCTTGGTGCAACACATCCTATATAGACCAATAACTCTAGATAACTCTGATGTGCTAGGAGCCGAATATTGAAAAAAAGGATACACCCATACCCCAAGCAACAGGTCGACAAGACACAAGATGACTACAATCAAAGGAAAGGCTCAACCTAAAACCCGACTCCGCCAACAACCCGTACCATAACTAATAAGCTAGATGTCTAAGTGCAAAGGTCGAAATGTTACCAAGATACTAAGGTCATAATTGTTATCATAATGCAAAATAAGAAAGGCACTTAACCCTATCAAATATGCTTATCACAAATTATAAACTATCCATTAAAATAAGTGATCTACTTAACATTTTAAAGGTGCTTCACGCTGCTTATAAAAATAATCGACATTATTGTCTAGAAGGGCTAATCCTAAATGTGACCGAAGTCTATAATTAATGCCATTTCAATGTTATCTTTATTGTTTATAGATAATTGTCACCTCGATGTTATTCAATGAGATTTAATGCTAATATTAAATGCTATCTAAATCAGGCTATACATTACATATAAATCAAGCTATACATTACAAGTTATATAATTCCATATAAATCAAGCTATACATTACAAGAAAAGTCACTATACATCAATGAGATTTAATTCCATATAAATCAAGCTATACATTCAATGAGATTTAATTCCACTTAGATTCAATGAGATTTAATGCCATATACATTCAATGATATTTAATTCCATATACATTCAAGCTATACATTCAATGAGATTTAATGCCATATAAATCAAGCTATACATTCAAGCTATACAATCAATGAAATTTAATGCCATATAAATTCAATGAGATTTAATGCATATACATTCAATGAGATTTAATGCCATATACATTCAAGATATACATTCCATGAGATTTAATTCCATATAACTAAATATATACATTACAAGAAAATTCGTTGAATCCAGGTATGCGCTAGAGCATTTTCAGAGCAATCAAATTGCAATCAAGTACAGGCAAATTGCAGAGTGGTCAAATGACAAGGCTGAAAAAAAAATAAAAAGTCGCACAGATAAATGACAAGTCACAGAGATTAATAAATACCTGAAGACGCAGCGATAATAAAGACATGAAGATGCAAAATCATAGAGATTAAAAACGATAAAAGGAAGAGATTAATAGCAGAGATTAAAGGAAAAATTGCAGAGGTTAAAAGGTTTTTCTATTCAAACATAAAGATGTTAATAAAACCATTGTGCAACCCTTTTCCATGTAAAAATTGACTCCAATTATATTTAAATACAATAGGTATTTTTATTTTTATACTATCATCCATGGATAATCCTCGCTATGCCAAAAGCCATATGGAAGTAGACTTATCATAGGCATTCATCCCAGTCTAAAATATTACATCGCCGAAATCTATATCATAAAGGCTAGATAAAGCATTACACAATTATCACTCAATTACTCACAACAAAACACTATCGATAAGCTATTGTAACAGTCAATGCAATCAAGGTTGTCAATAAGCAATTTACTAGCAACATAACTAATATCTTGGGATACAATAATATTATCAAACAATGATTCACTGTCATTAAAAAAAAATGCCACAATTAAAAAAAAAGGTTGCCCATAGAGATCGCTGGAAAAATTAACGGATGGGTAAATTGATGTAGATAAAATTTATGTTGAGTTGGGTAATTGCCTAGGAAGATGCGTGTGAAGCATCATGATTGATGGTGAAAGGATTCAGCGATCAAGTATAGCTATGCTCAGGGTTCGTTGGCCATTCCTTTTTAAAATAGATATTACAAAATCGTTACCAGATTAAATTTATGTGTCAATTTTTTTTTTCTTTTAAGGAACTCACCACGAGTTATAAAATTATTGAAAATACAATTCTTACCCTTCATTTAACTTTGAAAAAAAATGCGCTAATTCTAAAAGTGAGTGTAAGGTCGTGTCTAGATTAAAATTTGTTGTGTCTTTTTTTTTCTTTTTTTTTTAACTGAAACGGGTAAATATTTTATTAACTGAATGAAATGGGCTTTTGTCGGAGCAGCCCTTGTTACATTGCTAACATCTAACTGCCTCTACATTTAGATACCTCTATTCTCAGGGGATTTGGAAGAAGCTTTCATTGTTTACCATTAACATCCCTTTCATTAGAGTGTTTCCCTTGCTCGCCAACTGATCTGCCTCTCTATTAGACCGCCTTAGTACATGATAAAGCTTGTACGAATTGAAGCCTAAGAGGACTCTGTTCAATCTGTCCAAGGTTTTGTTGAGACTTGCGTTGCTAAACCGCGACTTTGTGATTAGGTTTTTTATTATTATCTCCGAGTCCCCAAAGACTTGGATGTCTTTGATACCTTCTTCTCTGGCAATAACACCATATTTAGTTAGCCCTAGAAGCTCAGCTTGGTTATTTGATTTCATTCCTAGTCCCCAGTTGAAGTATACTTTGTTCCCATTTGGAGAGTAGATGACCCCCCCGGCCCCAGCTTCGCCAGGGTTGCCTTTGGACGCCCCGTCAAAGAAGATAGTGGCTGTATTCTTTGATCGCCACCAAATATGGAATTTGTCATCTTCATCTCTTATGCGCCATTCGAGATTGGCTGAAAGAGGTGCTAGTAGATGCATACTCGGCCTTGTCACAAGTGGGCTGAGCCACTTCTTTTCCTCAGGCTGTAGCTGGTTATCCTCTTTATAATTCTGATGTTGGGCCGCTTCCAGGATGAAAGATTTGGCCTTTACCATTAATTGCAGCGGGGAGAGGCTTGTCTCTTTGAAGATTTGTTGATTTCGTGCCAACCAAATCTGCCAGCACACATATTTGGGAATGGCTATCCAAATTTTCCGCCAAAAATACTTGGGAGGAATTCTGTGAGGATAGTTCCGCATCCAGGAAGCAAAGAGATCCGCAATCGAATTAAGAGGAGGGATTGATATCTGAAAGTCCTGTAGCATGAGATCCCAAACTACTTTGGCATACTCGCATTCAATGAAAAGATGATGGGATGTTTCAACATTGTTGTTGCATAACGCACACCTGTGAGGTCCCGCTATATTCCTCTTTTCCATATTGTCTCCCGTAAGAATTTGATTATGCACCAGGGTCCAGAAGAAGAAGTTCACCTTTGGAATGGCTAAAGGCTCCCAAACATCTTTCCAAAACGCCGGTGTTTCATTGCTGATCTTTGAAGCCTGCAGTATACTATGACCTTCTGCTGTGGTATAAACCCCTGTTTTTCCCCAACCCCATCTGTCTTTCATATACCTATTGATGGGGGCAACATCCTCCAACAAATCTTCAAGCTCCGATTGTTGCATTGCTAAACGATCCGGGATTCCGTGGAAGTCCCAACCTATCCAATCACCTCGCTGATCCCATTTCGAGAGGTCATATAAGTTATTTATTCCTTCTCTTTCCAGCCAATTTCTGAGATCTGCAATGTCTTCATTCTCTTCCAGAGGTTCTTTCCCCATTATGATGTCCTGCCATAGGGACATGCTCTTGCCATTTCCAGGAATTCTATAGGCTGAATTTTTGAAAAAACAACTGCTTTTACAGCACAGTTTCCAGATCTGCGTGCAGTTTGCTGGACTATATTTTTGCAGGTTACTTAGAGTTTTGTTGACACCATATTTTGAACTCCAGGTGAGACTGACTGGGTGCGCAGGCTCACTAACCAGAGTCCAAATAATCTTACCTCCAAACGTTAAATTGACCAGAGCGGGATCCCTTATTTGCAGCCCTCCATCTGCCTTGGATTTTTTTACGGTTTCCCAGTTTACCAGGTGAATTTTATTTTCATTTCCCTTACCTCCCTGCCACAAAAAGTCTCGGATAAGCTTCGCAATCTGCTCTGTCACTGATCTGGGCGCAAGAATAAAAGTAGCCTGATAGATTGGAAGCGCAGACAACACCGAGTTTATTAAGGTGAGTTTACCTCCTTTGTTCAGCCACTGGCCTCCCCACGCTGCAATTTTTGTTTTGATTTTTGTGATGATATCATTCCATTGAGATATTTTATTGGTTCCAGAGATAATGGGCAGCCCCAGGTACTTGAAAATCTCCCAATTCGTGCGGCCTTTGAACCCAAAAATGGACGTTATGCTTGTAAGTTCGGCCTGTTCCATATTCAAACAATAAACTTCACTTTTCCCTACGTTAATTAATGCTCCCGTGCATTGGCAATAGGATTTGAGGACTGAATCTATGGATTTCACAATTCTAATGGAGGCGCCACCGATCAACAAAGAGTCCTCAACGAACAACGCGTGGTTCGTGGCTTCCACACTGATTGATGCTCTGAGACCCGAAATATTGCCATTTTGTCTTTCTTCAATGAGTTTACGACTCAGGGTGTCCGCCAGCAGTATATACAGGAATGGGGAGAGAGGGCATCCTTGCCTGATGCCTCTCTGAGATTGAAAGAAGGTAGTGGGACGACCGTTGACTAAAGGAGCAATCCACGGGTTGTTAATGCATGCTCTGATTAGCTAGACGAAGTGTGGAGAGAAACCGAAGGCGAGAAGGACCTTGCTTAGGAAGGAGCGGTTGACTCTGTCAAACGCATTCGCCATATCCAGTTTTATAAGCATGCCTTTCTCTTTCCTCTGATTGCTTGAGTGAATTATCTCCTGGACTTGAATTACGTTGTCCAGAATGTGTCTTCCTTCCACAAAGCCTCCTTGGGAGCTGGAGATCAGAATTTTTAGAATTGGCTTGATCCGGTTTGCCAGAATTTTTGCCAATATCTTGTAAGACGCATTACACAGAGATATGGGCCTAAATCTTGAAAAATTTTCAGGATTGGTTTCTTTGGGTATTAGTGCAAGGTACGTGGAGTTGGTTCCTCCTCCTACCTTGGCTTTTTTCAGGAATCCGTTAATCATCTTCTGAATATCCTTCTTTATCACATACCAACAACATTTGTAGAAGTGGATTGTAAATCCGTCAGGCCCAGGGGCCTTATATGCCTCCATAGACCAAATTACTTTGGTTATTTCTTCCTCGGAGGCTAATCTGTAGAGAAGTTCATTGTCTTCTGATCTGACTAGGGAAGGAATGTTAGAGAGGAGATCAGCAGCATCTTCCTCATCACTGTGGGTATTTTCAGTATACAGGTTCCTGAAATGTATCTCTGCAGCGGCTTTTAGTTGCTTGAATCCTTTACAAACTTGGCCATCATCAGTTTTAATTTCTGCTATATGGTTCCTGGATAATCTTGCTCTGTATTGTCGATGGAAATAGGAAGTGTTTCTATCCCCTGCCTTCAGCCAGAGACTTCTGGATCTGAGTCTCCAGTAGTCTTCTTCACTTCGAAAAGATTGGAAAGTGGCTCGTTGAGCCTTAATTTCTTCTTGCGGGACCTCTGTTGTGATGTCTTTTCCTTCCATTTCCGCTTGAAGATTCTGTAGTGACTAGAATTTCTCTTTTCTGCAATCGGTGGGGGTCTGGACTAGTTTCTTTACTCAGTCTTTTAATGCTTTTTTGGTGGCTCTCAACTTTTTCTCCCAAACATAACTGGTGGATCCAGTGAAGGGATTGGCCCAAGATGTCTTAACGGTCTCTAAAAATCCTTCTCTCTCAATCCACAGGGGGCTGAAACGAAAAGGAATAGGGCCCAGGTCTTCTTCTTCTTCCAAAAGAAGTTGAATTGGCTTGTGATCTGAAGTGAGTTTGCGCAGAATTTTTGTAGTGATGATCTTGTTGTTCAGCAAAATTGCGCTTTGCACCAGAAATCGATCTAAGCGGGAAGAAATATGCTCTAGGCCCGTCCTATTGTTAGTCCAAGTATACAAGCCTTGGATGGGGTTGAAGTCTACAAGATCCCATGTCTGAGTGATCTCCTCTACCTTGGACAGCATGGGGTCTCTTAGCCTGGTTCCTCCCCTCTTTTATTTAGCTTTCATTACTATGTTCAGGTCCCCATCTATGATTACATTATTGGGAGAGGCCTCCTCTAGAAAAATGGAGAGAGAGTTCCAGCATTCTCTTATTTCAGCATAAGAAACAGGGACATAACGATTGCAGAGAGAGATGGAAAACTTACTTGCCTTATGATGCAGTTCCGTGTATATCCAATGCTGAGTTTCATAGTACTTATTCAGGAGAAACAAATC
The DNA here is from genome assembly GCA_010110895.2 of Picea sitchensis. NCBI lineage: Eukaryota > Viridiplantae > Streptophyta > Pinopsida > Pinales > Pinaceae > Picea > Picea sitchensis. The sequence continues at coordinate 192,613 of SNQJ01S0005485.1, read as the reverse complement.
TTCGTTCCACAAGGTTGCAAGGCCGCCAGATGTGCCCCTTGCACTGACTGCTTTTCCAAAACTTTTATTCCACTTTTTCCTGCTAATCTCTAGGAGGGCTTGCCCCTCTATTTTGGTCTCTTGGAGCATGAGAATGTCTGAGGGGACTGCTTTCAGTAAGTCCTTAACTGCTTCTATTTT
>SNQJ01S0005485.1:171625-184411 GCA_010110895.2 Picea sitchensis | reverse complement strand
TTAGACTTAGACCTTAGATTTTATTCTGGGCGACAATCAATTAGGGAAATTGTTTTAAAAATACTTAATATGTTAATAGTCCTAAGGCCTTCTAGGTTCAGCCCTCTATCATCAACAATGCGACGTGCCCTTCAGGACGCACTAGGTGCTCCAAGGGTGCCACTCACCTCATATGTTCCTTTGCATGACATGCCCTTCAAGAGGCACTACATGGTCCAAGGGTGCCACTCGCCTCTTGATTGATTGGTAGACATCAATAACCTCTGGAGTCAACACTTCGCCAGGTGAACTTGTGGAAGACTAAGGGCTTCTAAGGAATAAGGCCCCCGCCTTATTGCGCACCCTTTAGAATTATCATGAGCGATTGTCGCACTCTTCCCTCATGGAAACGTGGGTCCTCTCGAACTAGGTAATCGTTAACCTATAGTTTGAGCCATGGTGAGAGTGCTAGTAGGTTGTGGCAGGGCTTCTGTCCACACCTCTCCCTCAACATCTCTGGTAGTCATGTGTGACCCCTTTACTCCATATGTGAGTTTGGTTGACAAGCTATCGTCAGCCTGCATCATCAACAAATGATGTCAAAACATATCCACATCATATCATCTAGTCAGATGAACTAATATCATAGTAAAATAATCAAACCCCAAAGGCACACTCCCTGACTCAATCCAGAGTCCAAGGGGTTCCATCGATGCCTCTGCATCCTCAAGGTCCAAAACCCTTCACACTCCGTAAAACTGAGTCAATAGCACATGTCTATGTCAATGTAGTAAAACAACATCTCATCTACCCATAATGGATCATAATCAAAGTCAAAATGTTTTAATATCATAATAATATGGATCACTTGTGAGAAAGTGTCCTCAAAGAATAAGTTAACTCAGTGCACTAGAGCAGGATGTTACATACACCCCCTCTTGGTCTAAACTTCGTCCCGAAGTTTCATAGTATATATGTTGAATAAAGTGTATCGCAGTATCATATGTCTATCTATCAAACAAAAATGGAAATTGTTGGTGCATATCATATGCGTCCTCCCAGGTCATCGAGTGCAGACTATAATTGTCCCACTGGACCTTGACCTGATCTACCGTTCGATGTCGTAACTATCGAACGCGATGATCTAAGATGCAGACCCGCTCACCTGTGAGCATTTCCTTGTTCGATACCTACAAGGAACTCATGTCAATAACATGTGTAAGATCACTAATATAATTTCTCAAAACAGATACATGAAAAACATCGTGCATATGCCTCAAGGAATCAGGCAAGGCTAGTCGATAGGCCACGGGCCCCTTTCTCTCCACAATCTCAAAAGGTCCCATGAACCTAGGGGAGAGTTTATCTCCTTTCCCAAACTTGATCGAACTCTTTTGCACTTTAACCCACAAGAAGACTCGATCGTCGACCTCGTAACTATGGTCGACATGGTGCGCATCGTCATAACTCTTCTGCCGATCCTGCGCTTCTTTAATCCTTTGTCTTATTGTTTGAATTTTCTCTTCCATTTCTTGGATCACTTTTGGTCCCACCATGACTCTATCCTCAATATGATCCCAACTCAGGGGCATCCGACACGGTCTCCCTTAAAGAAACTTGAAAGGCACCATCTTAATGGTGCTCTGGTAACTATTGCTGTAAGCGAACTCTACTAGTGGCAAGAATTCTTTCCAACGCTTTTGTTGGTCCATCTCGTACATGCGCAACATGTCCTCCAATGTTTGGCTGGTTTGTTTGGTTTTCCCATCAGTCTCCGGGTGATACGCGGTACTAAAGTTAAGTTGGGTTCCCAAGGCCTCTTGGAAACTAGTCCAAAATCGTCCAATAAACACCGATCCTCAATCGGATATAATCCTCTTAGGCATGCCATGCAGCCTCACAATATCACTGATGATAATTATAGCTATGTCAGGTTCCTGATACATCATATGCATAGAAATAAAGTGAGCACTCTTTGTCAGAGTGTATACTACTATGAAAATCAAGTCACGTCTCCTTGCCGTTAGTGGCAATCCAACAATAAAATCCATCGAAATAACCTTCCATTTTGATTCTGGAATAGCATGCGGTTGTAGTAATCTTGCTGGGTGTCTATGTTCATCCTTTACCTGCTGACATTCTAGACATCTGGCCACATAGTTGACTATGTCTACCTTCATTCCCTTCCAGAAGAATAAGGGTTTAAGGTCTGCCCTCATCTTCATGATTCCCGGATGAGCCATGTAAACTACTCTATGAGCCTCGCTCGGGATCAACATCCTCAACTTGTCGTTTGGCGGTATGTAAATATGGCCTTTAAACCTCAATAAACCATCACCATCAAATGAAAATCCCTCAAATCACGATACCATTATGGTGTTTTGTCCGATAAAACCCTCGACCTCTTTGTACCATTCATCATCATGCTGTAATGTTAAAATATTTTCACGTAGATTCATCTGAAGAGGAAACACTGAAAAGATTCATGGTCTCCGACTCAATGCATCCGCCACTTTGTTCACTGTTCCTTTTATGTAAGTAATCTCGAAATCATACTCACTAAGCAATTTTTACCAACGTCATTGTCGCATGTTTAGGTCACTATGCATAAATATGTGTTGTAGTCCACAATGATTAGTATTTAGTTCAAATTTTCCTCCAAGAAGGTAGTGTCTCCAAACCTTCAAGGCATATACGATGGATAATAACTCCAAATCATGCATCGCATAGTTCTCCTCATGCCTTCTCAGTTTCCTCGAAATGTATGTGATCACTCATCCATATTGCATCAAGACTCCACCTAAGCCTTCCTTGGATGCGTCAATGCATACAAAGAATTCTGCGTCCATGTCAGGAACCTTTAGTATCGATGCAGTTGTCAACAATTCATTGAGCCTTTGAAATGCTTCTGCACATTTCTCGGTCCAAAAAAAATTCTTTTTCTTCTTCAGAACTCCATGATTGGATTTGCTATATTTGAAAATTCCTCGGTGAACCGTTGATAGTATCCTACTAAACACATGAGGCTACACACTTCCGGGACATTCGTAGGTGTAGGCCATTCCATAATATCCTCAACCTTGGCTGGATCCACGGTGATGCCTTCACCGGTGATGACATTCCCTAAGTAGTGAATCTTCAATTGATAAAATGATCATTTGGACAACTTCCCATACAATTTGTGCTCTCGTAAACACTGTAGTACCAATCGTAAGTGCTCTTCATGCTCCTCCGTCGTACGAGAGTAAATCAAAATATCATCAATGAACACTTGAACGAACTTGTCCAAGTACTCGCAGAACACCCCATTCATCAAACTCATAAATACCCCTGGGGAGCTTGTCAATCCAAACGATAAAACAATAAACTCGTAATGTCCAAACCTTGTTTTAAAGGTGGTCTTAGGGAATTCATCCTCCTTGATCCATAACTGGTGATACCCTAATCGCAAATCAATCTTGGAGAACATAGCCGCACCCTTCATTTGATCGAATAGGTCGTCAATTCTCGACAATGGATACTGATTCTTGATCATAGCCTTGTTCAGTTGACGATAGTCAATGAAAATCCTCCACAATCCATCCTTCTTTCATATGAAAATAATAGGTGCACCCCACTATGACACACTAGAATGTATCAGTCCGAGGTCCAACAACTCCTTTAGTTGCATTTTCAACTCTTGTAACTACGGGGTCGACATCCGATAAGGTGTTCTTGCTATCAGTTCAGTCCTGGGTTTTAGGTCTATGGTAAAATCCAATTCACTCTTCGACAACATCCCAGGTAACTCCTCTGGAAACACGTTCGCAAAATCTCTTACCACCGGAAGGTGTTCTAGACCTTCCGCTACTCCCTTCTCATTTAACACAAGGATCGCATAAATATTTCACCCCTTGCGCATACTCTTCCATAGCTGTAAGGAAGAGATGAATCTCAGGGAAAATCCCTAGTTTTGTACTACAATCACATGTCTCTATCCCTCATCATCGATCAAGCTCAATCGTTTTGTCTTACAATTGAGTATCGCCTCATGCAATTCCAACCAGTCCATACCAATCACGATGTCATAAGATCCTAAGATCATGACGTACAGGTTGGCTCTTGTGATAAACTCTCCTGGGTTAAGGACACAACCCGTAACCTTTCCTCCAATCTTATGTTTGGCTCTCGAAGCCATCTCCACGAAGCTAAACTTGTGTTGTTCTATTTCCTTTACCTTAATCCTTTTTAGCACTACACCAAAAATAAAACTCTTGGTAGCACCAAGATCTATCAAAATACTAAGAGTCTGGTCAACAACGACACCTGTCGTCTCGAGAATAGTCGATTGGTGCTCTTCCTGGTAGTTATTCACCACTGCATGAATTCGATGGGCCTTGCCCATATCTCCCACGGTAGTGGGTCTAGATTATCTAGACACTCTGGTCCTCTCCACAGGGCAGTCGCACTGGTAGTGTGGCTCCCCACACGTCCAACACCCCTTATTTGGCCCAGTAGTCCTGGTACCTGAAGTAGAAAATGATGGCCCACCGGCCTAGAACCCTAGTCTATTTTGCTTAATAGGCCTAAACTGTTGCTCTCGCAGGCGGTGTTGCTGCTATAGAAAGCACTGTTGTTGATGATGTGGCCCCCGATAGGGTATCCACTGCTGAGGTGACGATCGTTGAGGTGTAGTGAATGTGGATCCCCTCTGGAAGCCACGATATCCTGGCATATGTCTGGCTGGTGTCTGATGTTGCTGTGCTCTAGATGAAACTTTCCTTGTTGGTCTCGCTAGATTCCTGGTCTGACCCCCATTGATAAGCTCCTCCTCTGCTATGAGGGCCTTCTGGATGACATCATGCAAGGTTTGAGGCATCAAAATCCTAACCTTTTCATGCAGGTTGCCATTAAGGATGAACACGAACCTATTGACCTTAAGTTTCTCAATGTTAAGGTGCAGAGCATACTGTAGTAGCTCCATAAAACGGGCCTCGTACTCGGGCACTGTACGACCTCCCTGTCATTAGGCATTGAACTCATTAAGATGATGCTTAATAAATTCCTTTGAAAGGTACCTCTCTCGGAACCGTTCCTCAAACAGTTCCCATAACACATCTTCGATGGCCATGTTTAGTTGCGGTAGGAGAGTATTCCACCATAGAAGAGTGCTCCCCTTCAATTGGAAGACCGCCATGTGGACCTTCATGTTGGAGTTATAATCACAAAGTGCGAAGCACATCACCATGTTCTCCAACCATGCCTTGGCGACTGCGCCATCTAGGTCACCAAAGAACTCGAGACATATGACCTTCTTGAGTTCACAGTGAATGATACCTCAGTGGGTGTTGGTGCCCTCACCTCGTCTTTGTCCAAACGGCTGATCAGAGCCTCGAACATGTGCTAAAAAGATCTCATCATTCTGACTACATCACCAACTGCTATCTGCCCCTGTCCGAGAACCTGCTCATCTCCCTAGGGGTTAGACCTCTCAGGTGTGGATGCTACTGGAGGCATCATGCCTCCTCCCCTAGCACCTCATCGTCTGCCTCCGTGACGTCCTCTAACCATGATTACCTACACGCACACAAGTCAACTCGATCAACAATAGTTTAATCAATAATTCACATCAACAAAATCCATAGCGATCCCATGTCGCGGGTCGAACCCGCTCTAATACCATATGTAACGAGCCTTCTGTTCATCACAACTTCAAGCCTCTCCTAATAAGTACAATTTTTTTTATTTTTTATTTTTTGTGTACAAGGGTAATAAAGACATTATAATCTATGTCGGAACATGACGACGATCATGACGCATGCAACTGCAACCACAACATGATGACCTAAGACACACATCAAGCACCTGGAAGCAATGAATGACAATCAACCGGAAAATACAAGGCAAACTACCCACCCTTCCTACCGTGCAATGGTTAGGACCTCTAGGACACATAAGCAATGCTCAAGCCCAGGTTCCCATCGATCGTGACCATTTAAGGTCTCAGGGCTCGCGACTGTTATGAGGAACAAGGAGCTGTCTATATCCTGCCTGACATAATAATACCAAGCCTACTAAGCCAATGACAATAACATAACCATCAAGATTGCAATCAACAAGGTTATCTACATTAATGCAAATTGTGATAGTGAATCATTATTAACTCATTACAGTATTGCATGGGAGGTGTACTTTTAATCAAATTACAAGACCATGACAATTAATATAGGAAGCAGGGTAATTAACATAGTTTATTCAAACCTCCATTACGAGCCTGTCTTCACATGTCTAAAGTGTTTAATGACATCAAGGTATAATCTAAATCAAATTTAATGGACATTAACAAACAAGTTTGAACTTGACTTGGTGGTAATAAAAACATAATTAATATTGATTATAAGTAAACTAGCTTGCCTAATTTATAAATTAGCCATAATCAATAGGCATTAAATACATCCAATCTATCCAGTTTAAAAATATGCCATCCAATCCTTACTCACCATTCAAATTAATTCATTGATAAAACCTGGAGGGCCACATCTAATTTAATCTTAATCTCCCTCCAATTAGTCATAATTTATGATACAATAGTAACAAACTAGAACTAAAATGCTATCATTAAATAAACAATAAGGAAATCCTGGCATTTATCATAAAGCAAAAAGCGAGGGGTTTAATACAAGAACATTGATAACAATACAACCTGGCATTTAGCATGAGCTACTAACTGGGCATTAGATAATTAAGCAAATAAAAGGCGTTTAATACCATTCGCTGCCAGGTAAGGGTAAAGTCTCAGGTGAGGATAAACTCGGGCATTTAATACCGAATCATTTATCTTTACAAAAATTTAACTTGCTGCCATGAGTGATTAGGGAGAATTATTGCCCAACACAAAAGGAGATTTATGTCGAATTCACCATCACAGAAATTGATATGAGACCTGAGGCATTGCAATCCATATGGAGAAGGCACCGCAAACAAGGGCAGGGTAGTCAGTGATCAGGCTGGCAGGTAGTTCAAAAGGCATAGGGATAGATTCTGTCCAAAGCTAGGTGCACAGGGGTACAACTGTCTAAAGTTAAGGTTCTGCAAAAATCATTGCCAGAAATTAATTTCCTTCCATTTGAAACAGTCACTAGAGGTTACTGCCTGAACAAAGGTCATTCCTTCTATTTAAAAAGTGACTTCTATAAGAAGTGTCACGTAAAACTTCTATCAATCATTTAAGGAGATAGGCTACTAGTAATATCGCTAAAAAAAAAATTAGGTGGGCTTCTAAATCCGCAAAATCGCTAAATGCCAATAAGTTGAGAACATGCTTAGCTATTGACAAGATTATGATTCCATTGTCGTCAATGGCTCAAACAAGTAGTTTTAATATTTAGAGACTGTTCCCAAAGCAATGGAAATCAATTTTTCCATAATCGGACTTATTCATTTGAGGGCATGATTAGTAATGGGTAGGAATAATGACAACAAAAAAAACTGTGTTTACCACAAGATTGTTCAACATTAACACCTCTAGTGCATTATCTCATCCAGAAATCGAATGGAAAGGATAGTTTATCTAAGATACACCATCGTTGCCACTAAAACACTACATGCTATCGCTATACATCACTGTGAATCGATGACTATCAATTAGCTAAAAAATTCGTTGAGTTTAAGGGGACCAGTGCTGTCTAGTTAAAGGAATATGCAATTTAAATAAAATCCAACGCTGTCTAATTAAGAGAACCTGCAATTTAATCATAATCCAGTGCTATCTAATTAAGAGAATATGCAATTTAATTATAATCCAGCACTGTCTAATTAAAGGAATATGTAGTTTAAATAAAATCCAACACTGTCTAATTAAGAGAATATGCAATTTAATTATAATCCAGCGTTGTCTAGTTAAAGGAGTATGCAATTTAAATAAAATCCAACACTGTCTAACTAAAGGAATATGCAGTTTAAATATAAAGATTGTCTAGTATACTAAGAAGTAAACGACTAATGCAGAGTCACTATCCATCATACAATTTGCAAATGTTTAATATCTTAAAGGGAAAACGATTACTGCAATGACACTATCCATCAAACGATTGCTAATGTTTATTTGCTAGAAGAGAAAACGATTAATGCAAGGGACAGTTAATCATTGGCCAACAGAGTTACAAGCGCAAGCCAAATATCCATAAATATAAAATGCAAAAATAGATGTATCTGACAATGCTCAATAATGCAGAGTTATGTTTCTCATCTAAGCATAGAGGCAAAGTAAATTTATCTAGGAAAGCATAAAAACGCAAGCAATAAAGTAAAAATGCAAGAATGTCCGTCGAGATAAAAAGGCGAAGTAAAATGAGATAGTAATAGGTATAACCAGGCCGAGTTCATGGAAAAAATTTGCCAACAATCAAATTCTACTGGGTTAAATAAATGCATTAGGGTGCAAGACAATAATCATCCATGGACAACAACAAAGGTAAGTGGTTAACAGGTTCGCCTTCGCTTCACCATCCTCACATAGAAAAGCAAGGCATTGAGATCCATAGGTCTTTTAATGCTAAGGCGATGACCATAGATTAGCCTCTTGGCCGAATGATCAGGTGAGGATTGGTGAGCTAGGGACGAAGGATAAACAACATCAAGGTCATAATCAACACACAGGGTAGTCATGACATGTGGGAGGATGAAGGCCATGGGAAAATAGTCAACCAAATAATCTGCTAGGCTAAGAAAAAAGGGGTCCACTAACAATCTAAACATCCAATCCATTTACAAATTAATATGCAGTTCCAAGCATAAGTCCTAATGCATTCTACTCTACAAATAAAAGAGTGTATCGTTGCCTGATCCCCCACTTCAAATGATGTCCCATGCTCCGTGCAACTCCCACTCGCTGACTGTTGAGACCTCACTGGTACCTCCTAGCCAATGCTAGGGGTACTCTTCTTCCCCCTTAGCCCCCCGAGCTGCAAAGGGGCCACACACATTATCCAGAGGTTCCATATAGCTCCCAGCTTACCTCGCAAGGCTGAGCTACTCCTCCTCTTCGAGCTGGGTATCCCAACTCCCCACAAGTAAATTAGTCAAGTCTATATTTCTGCAGCGTAATGTTATGCAAACAAAAGATCCCCCTTCCTCCTTCTCCTCCCTTTATTTTATAGAGTTTCAAACTTCCTTTCTTTCCCTAAATCTCATTTAATTAAAGTTTTAATAATAAATTCTCAAAAATTCCTCTCTGTACAAGTGTTCCTCATCCCCTACAATCCTCCATTAATTAATTTCTTTAATTAAGTAGTTATATTTATTTCCCTCACCCACCTAGAGTTACTCTTAGAATCACTCCTAGGTGTCCCTAGATTCCCTTATAGGTTTTAAAGGATTTCCCTATTATGAAATTGCTAAATCAGTTTAAAATTAGAAAGCTCTTAAATGTGGATTCCTTACTAAGTTGACTTCCTGGTTTTTCCCTTAAGTTCCCCCTTTTCCCCTTTTATGTTACCTCTTTTCCCTAGTTTCCTATTTTATTTTTATCTTCCCTCTTTCCCCTTTTTACTTAGAACTAAAAAGGAAGGAGTGGAATTTAACCCCTTTCCCTTTTATCATTAAATTAGTAAAATTTATATTATCAAAAGATAAAACATTTAATTCCCTCATTACATTTTATAACCACAGTTTTCATTTTTATGAATAAATTAATTTATTACTCCATTCATGATACAGATTTTATGAAGATCATAATTATCACCTAAGTTGTTTTTATTTTAAATATTATTATTTATTTATTTAATTAATTCTTTTATTTATTTTTTATNACACTCATCGATCATGCCAACTCAATACCTTTCAATCTCACAATTATTGTTATGCATAGTGAAGAATGGAATTTTTTTTGACTTAAATGTGACTGCAAATTACACGAGAAAGTAAGAAAGTATAATTAATTCTCTTGACGGAAGTATGATAGATCAATTCTAAACCTTATATTTCTACCCTAAATTATTTTAGTATGTACATCCATTCCTAAAATATTTCAAGTATATATGCATTTTTCTCTCTAAAGTATTTTCAATTCATATAATGGGTGCCCTAAATTATTTATACATAAGAAAAAATAGTAATGTGTCCAGACTAACTATAATATAAAAAAACATAAAAACATAAAGTATTTTTTATATTTGATATTTATATTTTCAATGGAAGAAAAAAAAAGATCATCTTAGTTTTCCAAGTAATGTTGATTAGTTGGTTACAAACTTGAATCTAGTTGGAATTCATCACTTCTTCCTTGCTTCAAAATATGAAACTCTTCCATTTTTATAGAAAAAAAAAAATCAATCTATTATAAAATCAAAATTTAGGTTTTTGTACTCTAATTCTTTAGATTTTTATCACCAAAATCAATATCGAAATCCATCATAAACTTGCAAAATTGATTTGTATGAGGAAATCCTCTTTTTCATGAGTGTATGAAGTGCTCAATGTTGCAAACAATTGATTCTACCTCACACATGTTTACACAATCTCTAACTCACAAATGGTGGTCACGATTTATGGAAAACGGTAGAAAGCCTAATTCTTACAACCTATGTTTACACAATCTCTAACTCATAAATGGTAGCCGTGATTTATGGAAAATGGTAAGAAACCGAGTTCTTACATTCTATGTGGCCTCTGTAAGACCCCCTTCTCATATGCTTGATTTTGTGCTACATCCATCCTTTAAACCCACCTCCCGACCCCTACTCTTATGTGCATTTCCATTTGTGTCACAATCAATCCTTTAAAACCACCTCCTAATCCTTAATCTTATGTCCATTACCATTCCTGTCACAATCAATTCAAATTTATTAAGAAATACCTAATCCTTATTAGTGATATGATTTCGTAAGGATTCCCTTCAAAATCTAAATAATCTCAAATTATATTTACAAAGCATTCCCTTACACCTAGATGCCAAAAGTAAAGGATTACTTGAAAAAATTTAACTCAAGAAATTTACATATTCTATAACTCATAAATAATGGACATAATTTCTAGAAAACACTACCAAAACCAATTATTCTATCCTATCTAGCCTATGTAATACCCCTCCTCATATTCTTGATTTTATGCCACATCCATCCATCAAACCCACCTCCCAACCTTATCTGATGCTCGCTACCATTCATGCCACAATTTATACGAATTTCATGTGGCATTTGTAATCCTTTTTGGTCATATAAGTTAATAAAAGGGCCCATTAGAAACCTAAACACGTGCATGCTACTTAAGTCTTCCTTAACACCTCCATGCCGAGGGTAAAGACTTACATGGTAAAAAATAGTTTCAAAGATTTACACCATCTCTAATGGTTTTGATTTATGGAAACATATAATCTCTAATGATTTTGATTTATGGAAAACATATGTACAAAACAATATATTACAATATATTTATTATTAAACAATATATTTATTATTTATTAAGTGAGACAAAAATTCAGTATTTTTTGAGAAATCAAATATGAGTTTTTTACAATATATTTATTATTTATTAAGTGAAAAAAAAATTCACGTATTTAACTTTTTTACATATGATTTTGTCCTCTTCATCTTCTCTAATCATTCGTGGTTATGCACCTTGTGCTCTTATATGGACTCCAAGAGTCACCTTCGCGGACTGTCAATTCCTTTGGATGTGTCGCTCCCGTGTCCATACCAACATGCCCAGAAACAACCGTGTGCTTGTCAACCTTTGCATCACTTGGAACCGAAAATCCACAATCTTCGGTGTACTCCCCATGTCGACACACCCGGACCTCTTTGGTACAACCCTTCTTTTGTTCTCTTCCACCCCATGCTTCGCTTCATGCTTGGGAAAGCCCTTATCCACTTGCCCAAAATATATGATTCCTGTGTTTGTGTGCCCAAAATATCCACTTGCCCAACTAATATGATTCTTGGGTGCCGAAGCAACCTCAAATTATGTCTCCTTAAGAACTTGAGTGAGGGTTCCCACACCCTTCTACCATAGGCCTTACCAGAAACATATTTTAATGCATGTACACAACAATATATTTATTAAATGAGACAAATTCTAGTAATATTTAATTTATGAGTTTCTCTAATAAGTGAGTTTCTTTTATTGAAATTTCGTTTGATTTAAGTTTTTTAAATTAAACTCATCGTAGTTAATTTTTTTTTTTCCACGAGTAAGTAATTTTCCAGTCAGTTAGTTTATGAATCTAAATCAATATGAAGTATTAAGATAACAATTTATAATTCGTAACTTTAGGATGCCATTGGAGGTAAATAAAATGTTTAGATTTTAAACTAGAAATTTAATTAAGTAGAGAGGTGTATAATTATTAATTGTTTTTTAGATTAATCATTTTTTTAATAAAAAATTTGAAATCTACCTGTGAGATTTAATGATAAAATAATATTCTTCATCGTGTCCTAAAAGTCACGATTAACACATATAATCCTCAAGCATCTCATTCCATATTGGTTAATTATAAGGGCACTTGATTAACAAAGATTATTCATATTAACATTTGTGCCACGTATAAACTATGGCGAGATGGCAGACGAAAAAAATGTCTTGTAGCAAGATGTCATCACCTCTCGGCGTTCATCACCCACCAGTTAAGTGTTAAGTGATTGGACTAGTAAATAGATCTAGGAAATATGAACCCAAACACAAAAAGAGAATAAAAGTTAGAAGACAATTAACACTATTACTTGCTTCTATTCATTTTACCAATTTCATATAGTTTTACAATGGATCACACAAAAATGCACCTAGCTCAATGACCCCAAAAAAAAATAATAACAGTGAAAAAAATGCATG
>SNQJ01S0005485.1:147510-170697 GCA_010110895.2 Picea sitchensis | reverse complement strand
GAGTGCCAAGGAGCATAATAATGTGAGCATCCTAATAGAGATGCAATGGATTCAGAGTGAAGAGAGTGCAAAGGTTCTCGGAAAGATAGGAGGTGGGGCTCTCAGCCGTGACTAGGTGTAATGTCAAAGAGAAAGAGAGGATACAAACCAAGTTAGTGTCCATAAAGTCAGCTGGTGGTGAAGCTAAGTGATCAACATTTATTAGATGAACTCTAGGACCTCTAAGAATATAGAGAAATGGAGTTGTGACGATGCACACTCTTTGTATGTGAAGTGCTAGCCCAACATGTGATATGGTGCCTGGATGCGAGATGTATCTGAAATTTGTGATGAAAGGAACGAGTGCTAATGTATATGGGTTACTGTGTTGCTGTGAGAGAGACCTCGTGACCAGTGGGCTGAGTAGAAATGGATGAGAAGTACACTAGGGCTACTTAGCTACTTAGGCTAAACGAATTTTGACGTGGGTATACTTCACGACAAGGGTTTTGCTATCAGACAGAACAATAGAAAGAGGAGGCGAAAAGTGTTGTATGATTAGTATATATGTGAAGAAAATATTTTTGATAAATCAACCAAGAGTATTTGCCCATATATTATTCAGTATTCACTCAAGTGAACTATAGATGTGAAGAAAAATATATTATTTAGTATTCACTGAAGTGAACTATAGATGTGAAGAAAATATTTTTGAAAACTGAACCAATAGTATTTGTGCATATATGATTCAGAATGTGCCACTACACGAAATTTCCAATACCCTGGGAGCAGGTATGCACTTTAATTATTCATCTTAAAAAGGATTGATCATTTGTTTGGTAATACTTCTAATCAAAATCCAAGATCATCGAAATGCCTATAAGAGGTCAAAGTGAAATCAAACCTCGTAATCTGCAATAGTATTGATGATGAAAATCTGCAATAGTATTGATGTTGAAAAAGCATGCAGTAAGAGCATTGGTGAGAACAGCCCTGAGAGTTTATCTCCGTGATCTTAGGAGTGGTAATTTCCGTAATCTTGATGTTTACCTGTAGTTAGTTTTTTGAAACCATTTGTTCATTAATTTAGTTACTACTAACTGTAAACTGTCTAATGTACGTTAGTTAATACATGCATATTCGTGTATTCTTTTTTCTCTATTGTTTTCATGGTATCAGTCCTTTCGGTTGGAGAAGAGAATGTTGTTGTATGCGCCCACTTACTGAATATCAAGAATACCGTTTGAACGTTGTTTTTCATGAGACATTGTTGTTGTTTGCCCTGAGAGACCGCTCTTATATTTGGAGACTGGATACATGGTAATTGAATGTCCAAATAGGCTTGCGATTCGTATGGGTCTCTAAACTAATTCGTTTTTCCATTGTTTAACACTCCATCTAAAGTATTTGGAGTTTATTTAAAGTTTCATTGAAATTTGAAAGGTGACTTGGAGTTTATTTAAAGTTTCATTGAAATTTGAAAGGTGACTTGGAGTTTATTTAAAGTTTCATTGAAATTTGAAAGGTGACTTGTAGTGATATCAATTATTAAAAATTGTGGTTTGATATTTTGGAATTAAACAAATGTCTAGTTATTGGTTGCACCAACTTTAGTGGATTCTAATTATGATTTTTTTGAGTGAAAAAGTGAAAGTCATTTTGTAAGGTCAAGGATGTTGGGTTGTGTTGCGTTGAAGTAGGGTTAACATAATTTAATGTAATTGTTGTTGCAATTATGACTCATGCTCAAGAAATAAATTAGAAGAACTTAAGAGAAAAAGAAGGCAAAGCCTAATCATATATCTTAGTTTTATTAGATGATTCAATATTTCCTAAAATTATTGCTAAAGAAACATGGGGTATTGTTAAGTTGGCTTATAAGGGTAATGACAAATTGAAAACAGTGAGAATTCAAACCCTTAGAACTCAATTTGAAACTCTCAAGATGAGTGAATCAAAAAGTGTTGATTAGTTTATGACTAAAGTTATTTGTATTATGAATCAACTTAGGATTAATGGGAAAAAGAAGTCATAAACCAAAGAGTTGTTGAAAAATTTCATAGAATTTTACCTAAGAAATTTTAAATGGTAGTCACTCCTCTTCTTGAGTCGAAAGATCTAACTATTTTTTCTATAGAAGAATTGACGGGTTTGTTGCTATCTCATGAAGCAAGGATGAACTTCGATATTGTTACTTTAAGCATGCAATCTAGACTAAGGTTTCCATGGACAGAAGCAGAGGCATATCTTTTTATGGAAAAAGAGTACGTGGTTGAGAACGATCTCACACAAAAGATAAACATGAACAAACAAAATAGAAGTGAGAGCAGTCAAGATCGTCTTCACAAGATAATGATCAAAGATGGAAAAAAAATATAAAATTCAATGTCGTTATTAAAAGGTATGGTCACCATATATCTAAATGTCGTAAGTTGCAGTATAAAATAGAGCTAATGTCATGAAACGTGAAACATCTAATACTTTATTTCTTTGCTATCAAGTATCTGAATTTTTTTTTGACAAAAATGTTTGTTTGCTAGATAGTGCATGTAGAAATCATATGACTTGTCACAATGATTTCCTTTCTAATCTTGATAAATCTCTTATTAGTACAATTAGTTTGGGTGATGATCATTCAGTATGATGTTACTTTCCACGAAAAAAATTGCACAATTCTTAATCAAGCTAAAAAACTTGTTGAAAAAGTTCATTGGACAAAGAACATTTTGTTTCCATTAGAAGCGAGAAGTGGGAAGATGTATGCATGTAATATTTCTAATACAAATGAAACTGAGTTGTGGAATTATTGTTATGGTCATTTACTAGTCAAAAGTATAAGTTTGTTATAAAGAAGGTCTATGGTAAGAGGATTGTATCCTTTGATTAATCCTATTCCTTCTCATGAAAGTTGCATAGTAGGAAAACATCATCGAGAAAGTTTTCCATTAGCCTCTTATAGAGCCAAAGAGTGATTATAATTAGTTCACAGTGACTTATGTAGACCTATGAAAAATCAATCAATTGGTGGATGCTTTTATTTTCTCGTATTTATTGATGATTTTAGTAGGAAAGTTTGGGTTTTCTTTCTCAAACATAAATCTGAGACTTTCACTCAATTCAAGGAATTCATCGCTGAAGAAGAGAAACAGAGTGGTCTGTTTGTCAAGGTTTTGATATCTGATGGAGGAGGAGAATATGACTCTAGAGAGTTTGTTTATTTTTGGAAAGAATCACACCATCACTAACATGTCCATTAGTTTACTTACAAAAAGAAAATTGTCCAAAGATTACTCAGCTGAAGCAGTTGCATGTTTATTTTATATACTTAACAGATCACCAACTTCGAGTGTTCAATGTAAAGTACCTAAAGAAAAATGGAGTGGATCATAGGAAAATGTTTCTCATTTCATGATTTTTGGCTGAATTGTTTTTTCTCATGTTCCTGAAGAGCTAAGAAATAAACTTGATGATATAAGTGAGAAGTACATTTTTATCGGCTATAGTGAACAACCGAAAAACATACAGATTATATAATCTTGTCACTAAAAATTTATAGTAAGTAGAGATGTTAAATTCATGAAAGATAAATCATGGAATGAAATGGAAAACATTACTTCTCACAATATTTTTCTTAAGTTATATGAACATCAAGCACCTACAAAGTTAGACAAACATCAAGCACCTATGACATGCCTTCCAAGATTGCAAATTCGAAATGAAAGTAGTTATTCATCTCTTAATGGCTCTTCATCTCATAGTGATTCAAATTTTGACCATAAACATCAAAGAATGAGAAGTTTGAGTGATATATAAGACCAAGCTCATAATGTAGTACAATTTGGATTTTTCTCATCTCACCTACTTGTTTTGATGAAGCTATGAAGCAAAAAGAATGGGTATATGCAATGAATAATGAAATAGAAGTTATTGAAAGAAACAATACATGGGATTTAGTTGATCTACCTGTAGATAAAAATGCCATAGGTGTCTAATGGGTTTATAAAACTAAATTAAATTAAAAAAATCATTTTGAAAAACACAAAGCAAGGTTAGTTTCGAGAGGTTTTTCACAACAACCTAGCATTGATTATGGTGAAACTTTCACACGTGTAGCAAGATTAGATACTTTTCAATTTGTTTTGGCCATTGTAGCACAAAACAAGTGGCCTATTTATCAAATGGATGTCAAGTGTGTCTTCCTAAATGGAGTGTTAAATGAATAAGTGTATGTCCATGAGTCGTCGGGATTTGAAGTCAAAACACAAGAGCATGATTGTACAAATTGAAGAAATCCTTGTATGGTTTGAAACAAAATCTGTAACCTTGGTACAATAGAATTGATCATTATTTTCTCAAAGATGGTTTCATTAGGAGCAAGAATGAGCCTACTTCATATATCAATTTGAATAAGCAAGGTAATATTCTCATCCTATGTCTTTATGTTGACGACATGATCTACACAAGAAACACGATGTTAGATGAATTTAAAAGCCATGAAAAATGAGTTTGAAATGACATATCTTGGATTAACGAAGTATTTCTTAGGTATTGAAGTAGAACAATGTAATCATTGTATATTTATTAGTCAACATAAATATGTTGTTGAAGTTTTGAAAAAGGTTAAGATGGAAAAGTGTAAATTTGTTGACACTCCTATTTCTCTTGGAACTAAGTTAATGGAGAAAGATTTGGTATTAGTAGTTAATTCCACATTGTATAAAAAAATAAATGGTAGTATTATGTATCTTACTAAAATCAATGGTACATAGCTTCAACACACAATAGGTTAGACTAATAGTGATTATGTTGGCATCATTCATGACAAAAAAAAGTACCTCACGAAATGCTTTTATGTTTTTGGCAAGAATTTAATTTCATGGGTATCTAAGAAGGAGCTCATAGTTTCTATCTCTTCTGCAGAATATGTAGCAGCAACAAAAACAACATTTTGGCTTCAAATACTTTTGTTGGATTTTGGATATACCATAAAAGAATCTATTTTGATTTATTGTGACAATAACTCTGTCATTTCCTTGTTTAACTTGTTTCATCATAAAAGAAAACACATTGATACTGGATTTCACTTTATTTATGAACAAGATGGTAACATTTCTCTCAAGTTTTGTGGTTCTAAAGACCAGCTAGCTGATATCTTCACTAAGCCTTTTGAAAGAAATGTTTTTCAATTTCAATTTCAAAATATAGACATTATTAATAATGTAATCCTCCGTATTAAGAGGGAATATTAAAAATTATAATTTCAGAAACGTCAATGTTTACATTACTTGAAGTTATTTGTAATGTCAATGTTTACATTACTTGAAGTTATTTGTAGTCAGTTTTTTGAAACCATTTGTTCGTTACTTGAGACTGTACAATGTAAGTTATTTAATACATGCAATAAAGATCTATGGTAGCGTTCATTCTTCAATTTGTTAGTGTATTCTTCTTTGTCTATTGTTTTCACGTAGTCCATTATGTAATTTTGCGTTTGGAAAAGAGCCAGGTATAGATGTAACATGAAGAGATGTTAAGAATCCAGGGCTTCCAGATAGTTGAACACGATAAATATGAGCTAAATACTATATGTCTGCAGGCTGGCAGATCCGTGTGAGAGATATACCAGAGTCTAAATACGGTGTGACTTGGGGCAAATAGAGAAATAACATAGTACAAGCAGCTGGGGATACGGAACCGTCGATATGGAGATCCACAAAGAGCAGTAGAAACCAAAACTCTAAAAGATCTCTGAAAAACGCAATCGGAGATACTTAACTGGAGATCGGCCTCTGAAAGTTGTTTGATCTCGGCGTCTAGGACTGCTAGAAAACCCTAAAAAATTTCGCTGTAGACTTTTCAGAGCAGATGGAACAAAAATGTTAAAGTCATTGTGCTTCAAAATTCATGAAACCTATATAACAATACTGGTTCTGTTAGCATGAATTTCGTCTCCGGGTCCAGAAAAATAATGATGCAAGAGAAACGATAGATGTGTCCGTGTACGCCTTTGAAAGAAAAGGCCGCACCACCGATTATCTTACTGTAAAATCCAGGTCTGTCNTTTGGAAAAGAGCCAGGTATAGATGTAACATGAAGAGATGTTAAGAATCCAGGGCTTCCAGATAGTTGAACACGATAAATATGAGCTAAATACTATATGTCTGCAGGCTGGCAGATCCGTGTGAGAGATATACCAGAGTCTAAATACGGTGTGACTTGGGGCAAATAGAGAAATAACATAGTACAAGCAGCTGGGGATACGGAACCGTCGATATGGAGATCCACAAAGAGCAGTAGAAACCAAAACTCTAAAAGATCTCTGAAAAACGCAATCGGAGATACTTAACTGGAGATCGGCCTCTGAAAGTTGTTTGATCTCGGCGTCTAGGACTGCTAGAAAACCCTAAAAAATTTCGCTGTAGACTTTTCAGAGCAGATGGAACAAAAATGTTAAAGTCATTGTGCTTCAAAATTCATGAAACCTATATAACAATACTGGTTCTGTTAGCATGAATTTCGTCTCCGGGTCCAGAAAAATAATGATGCAAGAGAAACGATAGATGTGTCCGTGTACGCCTTTGAAAGAAAAGGCCGCACCACCGATTATCTTACTGTAAAATCCAGGTCTGTCGGTGTAGTTGCAAGGTTGACGTCTTTGAAAGAAATGGCCACACCACCGATTATCTTACTATAGAATCCAACGTTTGTTCGAGAGTATAATCTCTAGATCTGTAGTAGATTGGACCTAACGAGATAGAGGGACTATACCAAAATTCTGATTTTTAGTTTTTATGCGACAACTACAGCAGACTTCAAAGACCAATATTGCACTTTTGTACCAACAAACACACGAGTTTTGGTGCGTTGCCACTCAAAGGAAGGGAGAGCGGCCGGGTGGGAGGGACGGAAAACATCAAGAAGATTATGGAAGAAACTGTATTCTAATACCAAATGATGTGAGGGTTTGAGAGCTTCGTATAAAAAAATAATAAATAAATCCAATAAACATAAATAGAAACAAAATAAATGTTTACAGAAAATCAGAATGGATTGTTTGTTTCTATTTATTCAGATAGGGTTGGAAAGACACAATTCTCTAACTATATATACTAATTAATAATAATAATAATAATGCATATTAAAAGTAATTGATAAAAATTAAAAATAATAACAATAATAATTAAAATAGGAGAGCCATCTTGCATGATCAGGGTCTGTCACTTTTTTTTTTGGGTTGAGGCATGTTATAGTGTAGCTTATTTGCAGGATAGGAGTCCACACAGAGCGTTGGAGGACAAGAATCGTGAGGAGGTTTTCTCTGGGAAGAAGCCTCATGTTGTGACCTTTAGGATTTTTTGGTGCCTTACATATCCACATGTCCCTTATGAGAAGAGGATAAAGCTAGAACCCACAACAGAGAAGGGTGTCTTTGTTGGGTATAACGAGACTTCAAATGATTTCTGCATATACATCACTTCCTTGAGGAAGACAATATTGAGAAGGGATGTGAGATTTGAGGAGGATGGAGCCTTTAGGAAGTCATGAGGGAATGAGAGGGGTGAGCAGTCATCACCTCAGATTCAGTTGAGTCGACAACAGACTTCAGTGACACAGAGTTCAGGACCACCAGCATCGGTGACTTCTGGTCCACAAGGTATATGACAACAAATGTCAGGATCATAGGTTACTGGTCCACAAGTTTCAGGATCGAGTTCTCCAGATTCTACTTCATGTTCACAGTCTTCAAGTGATGGGGTTGAGCAGGGAGAGTGCCCTCCATGGGACACTAGTTTAGAGAGGAGGAAGCTTGAGTGGTTTCAAGACACTTTGAAGGAGGCANAAGTTTCAGGATCGAGTTCTCCAGATTCTACTTCATGTTCACAGTCTTCAAGTGATGGGGTTGAGCAGGGAGAGTGCCCTCCATGGGACACTAGTTTAGAGAGGAGGAAGCTTGAGTGGTTTCAAGACACTTTGAAGGAGGCACAAGGTTCAATGGGGAATCACAGGCAGGCTGTGAGGGAGAGTAAACCTCCTGAGAGATTTTGCAGCTACATTGTGATGGTGAGCAACATCAGGGAGTTTGAGCCTTCCATTTTTCAAGAGGCTTCTAGTAGACAGGTTTGGAGAGATGCCATGATGGAAGAGTATAGTTCCATCATGAAGAATGATGTTTGGGCGATTGTTCCTAGACCTAAGGGGAAGTCAGTGGTAACTTCTATATGGCTCTACAAACTCAAGTATGTTGTAGATGGGAGCATTGAGAGGTACAAATCTTGTTTTATGGCTTAGGGGTTCTCAAAGGTTGAGTGAGTTGACTATGATGTGATCTTCGCTCTGGTTGCTAGATATACCTCGATCAGGGAAGTGATCTCTATTGCAGTAGAGATGGGTTGGAAGATCCATCAAATGGATGTGAAGACCGGATTTTTGAATGGTCTCATACATGAGGAGGCGTACATTGAGAAACCATTGGGATTCGAGGTGCATGGGAGAGAGTATCTTGTGTGTAGATTGAAGAAGGCATTGTATGGGTTGAAACAATCTCCCGGAGCTTGGTATTCTAGGATTGATGCTTACCTGCAGCAGTTGGGATTTAAGAAGAGTGAGGTGGATCCCAAACTTCACTTCAATGTGGTTGGAGAGGATCCTCTAATACTCTTGCTATATGTTTATGATCTTTTCATTACAGGGGTTGAGAGACTCATTACTAGTTGCAAGGGGATCCTTGCTTCAGATTTCGAGATGACAAAATATTGTACTGATGCTTTTTGGGGGGGTTGGATGTAAGGAAAGAGCGTAGACACATCTTCCTGGGTCAGGGGAAGTATGCTTGTGAAATTCTGAGGAGATTCCAAATGGAGGATTGTAGGCCCATGACCACACCCATGATTACTAACTGGAAGAAGCTTCATGCTTCTGAGTCACAGTTGGTTGATTCCACTTTATATCATCAGTTGATCGGTTCATTGATGTATTTGGTCAATACAAGACCAGATATTTGTTTTGTTTTCAACACTCTTAGTCAGTTCATGGTGGAGCCTAGGAGAGAGCATTGGGTGGCAACAAAACATGTGCTCGTGTATCTTTTTGGTACAATGAATTATGTTTTGGACTATCTGGGAGGGGGTGGAGTTTGATTGGTGGGCTATACAATTTCAGATTGGGCAGGATGTGTCAGTGACAAGAAGAGTACTTTTGGATGTTGTTTCGGATTGGGATCAACAATGGTGTCTTGGTTCAGTCGGAAGAAAAAATCAGTGGCTTTGAGTTTTGCAGAGGCTGAGTATATGGATTCCATTTAGGCGAGTTGTGAGGCCCTTTGTCTTCACAAGTTGCTGGTGGGATTATTTGGTGTGCATTTGAGACCCACTATGATTTACTGTGACAATAAGAGTTGTATTAAACTCTCTGAGAATCCATTTTTTCACGATCGGTCTAAGCACATTTAGATTCAATATCACTTCATCTAGGATTAGGTTCAGAGAGGAGCAGTTGGGCTATAATACATATCTACAGATGAGTAGGTTTCAGACATACTCACCAAAGACTTGGGTAAAGAAAAGTTTGTATTCTTCACGGACAAGCTTGGAGTGGTTAGTAAAACTTTCCTCGGTAAGAGGGAGTGTTAAAATAACTAAAAAGTACCTAAGAAAGTTTTTCTCATCACCTAGGCACCTAAGGGGTAAAAAAATGTTTAATGTGGATGCTAGTCATTTAATTTATGAGAGATAAATTAAAAGGCGACTTTATGATTTAAGTAAAGTGGGTGAGTCAATGGACTCTCAATCTCATCCACTCATCTAATCCAATATCCACCATTGGATTATGAAATGCTTCACCTACCTTCATTGAGTCGATTAGGGTAGGAGGGTGTACCCATTGTTGGGTTTTTCATGAATTTTTGAGAGAACAAGAAATAAGAGGAGGACAAGCTTGAGAAGGAGAGGCCATTTGTAGAGTTGGAGGCACTCATTTCAAGGAAGAAAGCTGGCATGCAAATCGAGGCAAGGTACAACGCAAAAATAGAGGTGAAGGCACAACACACTGATTGGGCCGTACTGTAAGGATTTTTGGGATTCTATACTATTGATTTTTGGCACAATTTCGAGGCAAGGTACAACAAATTTATTAAGTCCGTATGGTATGGACTTTGGGAGGTTGTAGAACTGAAAAAGAGGACAGTCCATACAACAGAGAGACATCATGCATTTAATGCAGTGTGGCACAATTTTCAAGGAGCATTTACTGCTAAACATTTCGTACAGCAAACCCATAAAATATGGCATGATTTTCTAGACAGTTTGTACAACATTTAATGATGTGACAACCATACAACAATACATATTTATAGCACACAAATCGAGGAGCATCTTGGGGATGTTATGAAGGAGTTTTTCTCAAGAAATTTTTGAGATAGGTTTGTGTATTCGTTTACTGAGAATAAGACTATTATAAAATAATTTTTCTCTGAAGCTCTGAATAATAAAATTCCCTCTCTCATCGGTTTTTCCCTTGTGGGTTTTTCCAGGCTTGTTGTTCAACCAAAAATCTCAGTGCAAATATTTTTTGAATAATGTTTTGCTGATATAACTTCATTTTTGCATTGAATGTTGTTCAAAATCCTCATCTTTTAGTTCTGAAAAATATGTTTATTTGTTGAGTATTTATGGTTTTCATAAATCTGGGTTTTGAGAATTAAACATTGATAAAAATCAACACGACTTGACACTAGGTGGGGTCTGAAATTTTACATAAATTTCCTTGCATATTGTTTGCAATCGAAAGATTTTTTTACCATATTCATTACATCGCTAGCAATGACCATGTAAAACATTTTCATACCTTTGCTTTGGCGTCCACCATGAAGGTGTCTTTCTTCTAAACTTTCTTTGAGGCTTAAATATAGCTTCTTGATGTCTTCCTTTATTTGTTCTTTTGAAATTTTCATTGCTTTCTGTAGATGGTTGACTTGCAACATTGCTTCAACCTTTTGAGAATGAAGGACTTACCTCATGCTTCTTAGAAGTTATAGATTCAAGGTGAGAAAATTTCTTGTTGTATCCAAGATTTGATTTATCATGTGGAGATCTTTGGTTATCTAGGATCTCATCCAACATTGTTTATTTTTTCATGAACTTGATGTGAGTGTTTGATTTCTCCACTTTCTTTCTAAGATCAATAACTTTAGCTTCCAATTTATGGCATGACTCATTCTTTTCATTTATTTTATTTTTCAACAATTCCTCTATCATTTTGGCTTCTTAAATTTGGGTCTTCAGATTGACATTAACTTCAATACTTCAATACTTTTTCTAAGCCCATCAACTGCCTTCTTTTTTTCTTATTCTTGATTAATTATTTCATTCTTTAGTCTTTTTCTCTCTTCTTCCTTTTCTTCAAATTGAGTATTTTTACTTTGTTCTTGTTCTTTGCGAATTTTCTTTAGTTCCATGATATTCTTTGGGTACTTTTCTAGTACTTCATTAATGAATTTTTCAAGATACTAAAAATTAATTGAATAATTTCCTATTTCCATGCTAGCATCGCCTAATTCAAATAAAATTTTTCCTTTAAACCTCAACAACTCTTCGTCTTCATCTACACAAACTTCTACTATATCTTCTTCTTCATTTGTAAGAGAACATTCAACTTCACTAGGAGTGTTATAATGAGAAGATTTTGGATATTCTTTACCTTTATTGTTCTTGATGGAATTGTCTTCTTTGTCTTGATATACATTCCCTAGCTTCAACCATATATCCTTGGCGGAAATACATTGTCCAATACTTTCTTTAATAGAACTTGAGAGCCCATTGAAAATGGTCTTGAGAGCTAATGCATCATTAATCTTTTGTTGTTTTTGAGCTGCAAACTTTGACTTATTCTTCAAGAGAATTGATCCACCAATAACTTCTTTCCAAACACCTGCTCATTTTTCTTTCAAATACCTTTTCATTTATGTTCTCCATGCTGAATAATTTGTCTCATCAAAGATTGGAACTTCATCTTCCATTTTTGTGTCCATGGATTGCCTTGAAACTTGTAAGACTGATATTAAAGGCGTAATCTGATACCAATTGTTTGACACACTGGCCACATTGAGAGAAGGGGGGTTGAATCAGTGTGAGGCTCTTTTTACAACTTCCTACAAAAATTTAGTTAGCCATCACCATTCACAACATCATTACTCATTACTTCTATTCACACTTATTTGCTTGCATATAAACATATCTGAATGGCATATAATAACAATAAAAAACTATGCACCATCACAATAGAGAACACAAAGAACAACATATATATGTATAAGTTTCTTTTGTATTACAGAATATAATCCTTGGGGTTTATCAACACCAACTAAAATGAGCACCAAATCAAAGAGAGCACCAACTCTTAATGCAAGACCCAACCTGCATATCTCAATACCAACTGAGAAGAGGAATCCAATCCTCAAGTACAATACCCATCTTGTAGACATAAAAAAATCTTTCAAACTATACCAACAATCTATACCAAGACAAGTGCATCAACTATGCACAAAAAAACCTATCACAACAACCTATCACCTCAACCTGTTTCATCAATATCATCATCCAAATATGATCTACTCAAATAGATCAATCATCAAGTCAACTCTCAACCATATGCATAGTATCATCAAGTTAACCAACAAGATACCTTTAGCAATACACCATACTCTCCATCAACCAAATACCATAAAACATTAGACAATACCATGTGCCAAAACCATACCTTTAATCTTGTAGTAATCATCAAGACCTATATCATATCATGCAACAATTTGAACAATTCCAATATGAAAATCTCATGTGGTTACCAAACTGCCAACTTTTTGCAGCTGCTAAATCTGGCGTCGCAATTTTGTTATCACGGTTTTACTATCGTGATTCTAGTTCCACAGTTTCTTTGTCCTGATTCTTCTATCGTGATTTTTCTACCACACTTTTTCTGCCATGATTTTCCTACCACATTTTTTCTCTCACACTTTTTCTGTCGCGATTTTTCTGCCGCACTTTTTCTGATGCACTTTTTCTGCAACGATTTTTCTGTCGTGAATATGCTATATCAATAATACCTACCCAAATAAACTTTCATAAATGGATATTCAATATGGTCAAATATCATGCTCATAAGAGACCCTTTCTCTGTTATTTATACTTATCCAAGTAGCTTCCTCTAGGGTTTATCTTCTAACCAACCTACTCAACTTCCTTCCTTTTGGGGATAACCCACTTCTAACCACGTTTTCCACTTACAACCACTTTATGCATAAATAGTAAACTCTCCACCTCAAGTTGCAACTAATTTATTTTTAATTATTTTCTTGTTGCAACCACTTAACCTATGACTAACCACTTTGACTCGTCAACTTATTCTAGGAGATTTTAGAATAATTTGACTTCTTTGACCTTCTAAAGGCTTGTAGATAAATCATGAGGGTTCTCCAACTTCACATGTGAATAGCTCTCTAACAGTGAGGAGTTATGTGGTGTTCCACATATAACCGAAAATGGCATGACATATACTATCCATCTGGAATAGTTTCTCCTTCAAATTCACTTATCTTCATTACATTATTCATCAATAAAAATTGGGTTCCCTAAACACACTACTGGGATACTCAACCACCTAACCATTTAGACTTCACAAAGCGTCTTCCTGTGAGGGATTTCACCATAAGGGTACCACTTTGAGAACTTTATCCAATAGCGTCTTCCCGTGAGGGATTTCACCATAAGGGGACCACTTTGGAGTTTATCCATTTTTTCTTTCTATGAGCCACGAAAAGAAAAAAATGACCAACCTTTCATCATCTCGTCTGTACATAAATCCATGACAATACATCACTATGACACCTCATGACATTATCCGTTAGATATCAATTACATCCATGACAACATAGTCCAACAATCAATACATCAATGATGTTACTATGACAATACATTAACCCTTTGACATCAATCATTTGAGATGAATGGAAACATAATGCAACATTAATGCCCTCCTTCCAGCGAATCTCTTCTTATCGACTTCAACACATCTTTCTATAAGACAAGGATATAGAGTCATTTTTAGTACCTTGAGGCTTGTAGTCATTAGTGTCAAGTTCCTTCACTATTCACGGTGAAAATACATCAATTTACCTTGATCAGTAGATTCTACCAGGTGTTCAACATCATATCCTCTGTTCGCACTTGTTATATTATACTAGGCACATTAACATCGATTATCATTATTGGTGGGTTGTCTCACGTTTGTTAAAAATATACATCAATGAATGACAATCAAATGGTGTCTCATTATGTTTGACTTTACCACATTTATTCACATAGTGTATACTCCTATAACAACGATTGGGTGAATACCTTAGGACTGTAGTAGCATCACCTCATTTATGTTGCTTCCTAGACTGCATTTGGATAGTACCACCCTGTACATTGGTACTCATGAAGGATCAATTCTTCATGTCTTTCCCCATATATACTTCATTGATTCTAAGATATAGATCTATTGTATATTTTTTCATGGGTATGATCTTTGTTTGACATGGATCCACTTTGTATCTCTTTCATGGCCCTGATCATCGCTATATTTTACATGGATTTGCAATGTACTTGATTGGTGACCATGCTTATCATCACACTTGAGCATAGGTATGCTCGCCACAGGAATTGAGTTGTTATGAATTTTTTTAGTGTTGGTTGTTGTCCTTAGATTGAATTATGAAAACCTTCACCCCTGACTAATTTCTATTGATGACTTATAATGTATTTCTGCAATATTTTCTCTTGTGACCTCACACATTAGGGGGCATTTTTTATAGTTTCAAATTCCACCTCTAAAGCTCTAATGCCCTTGTTGGCCTTATCCCTATCCTCCTTACAGACAATTATTCCCCATACCTCCTTGATACCTTCTAAAAATTAAATTTTGAAGGAAGTACTTTCCCTAAAAGTTATGCTACCTTCATGGGATGCCTAAGGGTCACCCACATAGATGTTAATAAATGTTCAAAAAAATAAAATTATGCCCAAATTAATGATGAGTTACGGGATTAGTTAGTTGTTTAATTGATTTTGTGCGTACTCAATTCTCTCTAATTGGTTGGATATCACATAAAATGGACATTTTCCTTATGGATAAAGGTAATCATACTTTTCACATTCAATAAAACACTCATTCTATTATTCCTGTCGAGTTTCCTCCATGTTTCGATTGATTCCTTGTCCTAGAAACCCTTGTTTCCAATTTCCTTCTGATCACCAATCTTATATTTCCAAGAGTGTCTCTCTATACCCTCTTTGGTCTTGTGGTGACTTCAATGCCAAGAACATTCTTATAGCAGAAGCCTGGGTTGAGGAATATAGGATCTCTTTCGACAGGGGAGCATCACATTGAGCAGGTTTAAGTTGTAACTTCTTTGTTGTTTTTCATCAATAATAAATAAAACATGTTCGTTCAAAGTATATTGTGTTATTACGTATTATATTTACTATGACGTCTGTAGCCACCAACAGTTTGGGCAATGCCACTTCTTGGACATCTCTCTTAGCTCTGATACCATTTTATGATGCCCCGACCCAAGCAAGATGAGTCACGGTATTGCAATTAACGCTATGATATATATATATATGACGTAATTCTAAACAGACACAACATTCTATTCATACACATTTCATGCGGAAGTGACAATAATACATACATGCAATAAAAACAAATAATTTTGGTAACATTATAACACATGTACACAATACACATCATATAGAGAACAAATATTTGGTACTTATATTTAAATAGATGACCACCAAACTTTGTGAAAACCTTCCACGAACCTCCCAGCCTTAGACCACATTGCTCATCAATCTCAGCAATGGGTCACCCCCGAGTTGGGACTAAACTCCATCGGGCAAGGGATTCCTAGGCTTGCCAAGGGAAACATGAAAGTCACATAGGTCAACAGGAAGGATTTTCTCACAAGACCAACTCACACTAACAACCTACAGGCTCTCATTCCCCACATGCCTGCCCCACCCCAGGATGTCTGGCCCTTCTCTTCTTAACAGTACTTCGACTTCCCTACTTCCCTTCCAGGGCTTCAGCAATAGGTCAAACATGAATTCTCCTAGCACTATAGATACAGTTGGGCTCCCTTTGGGAAAACACCTCCCTAGCAACATCTCTCGCCTAGGGAGAGTTGCTTGCATGCCTGACAACCTTCTTCTTCAGTCCACGGGCCTGATAACTCACCTCCTCAAAACAAAGGCCTGAAAACCTTCTTCTTCAACCACGGGCCTAACAACCCGCCTCTTCAATCCACAAACACCAAAATCGGGTAAGGAAAGTGAATGACTCAGTAGTCTACATAGGTTCACAAAGGCGGAAATGAATCTTGTTGTGTACTTGTTTAGTGCGTGGGTGAACTACCAAGGGATTTCCAACATGATGAGGATGAACTCATGGGAAACTTAATGGACAGACTGGTCAGAATGTTGAGAGAAAGCAATGAAAACGGTGATAATGGTAAGCTTGCAGAATCGTGTGAGAGTTGTAATGGTGAGAGAGAACTACTCTAAAAAGTGGCCATAATTGTTCGTGAACCCCCAACAAAGGTGGAACTTCCCACATAAATATGCATGCGCTATGGGTGACACTTGTCTCTCCATGAGCATGCTCCTTTCCACTTGGATTTTTTTCCTCCCCTAAAAGGAACTTAGGATAACTGGATTTGTTTTCCCAACTTTAGTACTTTTCAAGAATACATTATAATATTCCCTTGGGTTAATCCCTCAAGATTATACCCCCTTTCCTATCCTATCAACCCCATTCCTTTCCCTACCCAGTGGAGCTTAGTCCCCCATAACTCCTTTTTCGTGGTCGGTCTATATGCAACAACGTAATTTTATTAATGATATGTACATTTACATATACAAAAATCAGGGTCGTGACCTTAAACATCTAGGTTCTCTGGCCTAATAAACATATAAGTCTTTAGATTATAAACACTTGGCTCACTAGCCTATAAACATAATTACAATTCGGCAGGGGCTCGGCCTTGGGGTATCACATTTACAATGTTTTTTCATACATTTTAGTAGAATACTAATTGCTTCATCTTTTTTGTTATTTTACATACAAGTAACATGTATTTATTACTATAAATACCTCTCTGTATATATATGTTTGTTTAAGGTTTTTGCAGGCTACAAAGAAACCCTCGGGAAGGAGAGAAAGAACTCCATCAATCGTTAACTACACCAAACATTTGGATCCTCGTGACCTATATTTCCCATTTCTTAATAAGTTAGTTATTCTTGTGAAACTTGGTCATTTTATCTCAGTTTGGTATTTTGATTGAAATATACTTTATATATGGTCATAGGTATGTTTCATTATAACCCAATATTGTAGGGGATTTTCCTCGAAAGCGATTAGAAACAAACATTAACCCCAATTTAGAACATGCAAATTGTCTTTAAATTGTTGCAATCTCTAGAAATAAAATTTTAATGCAAAGATAAGAAAAGTCACCCATGGCATTTCTAGTGGGACATGATGATCGACAAAACTTAAAACACCTCGGCATGAAATAAATTGTCATATTTGTGAGATGAATAATGTAGAGTTTGAAATGACCTTTCTCTTAGATTACTCCACCTACAAAGACATTAGAATCAACTTTGAAATATTTTGTAATGGTACCAAACTCTAGTGTTCATTAAATCATAAATTCAAAAGGAACTCCAAAAAGGTGTTAAGTTTATAGTAGACTAAAATTTCTTTGAGTGGATGAAAAAATAATGGGGTATTTGGAGATCCCACATGATAGTTAATAAAATATTTACAAATTTAAACACATGGTTCTAAATCTATCATCGTCATCCAAAATAAATATCCATCAATTGATCATCGATTGATATCTCATCATCTCCATCGAAATTACCCCCCTCCTAATTCTCATATGATCTATCCAATATGTGACCGTTCATTGCCCATATCCATCCCCTTTCTAGTGACCTAATGATATCATTTGAAACCCTCAAGTATCCCCTTCCTAGTATTTGAATGATTTTTTGAATCTCCGTGGTTATCCCTTTCATGCTTAAATCATCTCACATTCCATTGCATGGATCCCTTGATTGAACCTAGTAGTTATATGCCTCATGGGATGGCCTGATAAATCATAACATGACATGAGTGATTATAACAAGAGTCAAAAAATTTAATGCTATCCTCAAATATCAAGAAGACTCTCACGTAACAGATACATGTCTAGGTTAAATAATATAAGTTTAGTAAAAGTATTTTTATCCTTTCAACCCATATTTACAGTCACTAATATTCATACCCTCGTCCATATAGACTCCATAATCATTGTGTCTCAATCCCTATCTATGTTGAATCCTTCATACTCTAAGCACATAAGTAACCATATATGTTAATTTAAAATCATAATTAAAATCAAATAATAAAAAAATAACACTCATTTAAAGTCACCCATTAACACATTACATCACTTTGCATGTTTAGAAAATACATTTATTTTGTATGTCATAGTTAATCCTTCGCATCTTAGTTAATCCTTCCAATCTTCATTATTATTTACAATTTACAATTGATTTGAAATAACAAAGTTAATCATTAATCAACATTATCATTCATTATCATTTTTATGAAGTTTTATGTATATACATAAGAACACTTAAATATCACTTCATTCAAATTTCCAAATAATTTTAATCTAAAATGATTATGAACAAAATTTAAAAAAAAATTCATGTATCACTAGGAATTTGATAATTTAATAATTGAAAATTTGAATTTCCATCCATCAACATTCCTAAAGGTCAAATTTACATATCCACTCCATTGGATAGGTCAAATTCACATATTCCAAAAATATGGAACAAAACATTTCTAACTTAGAAATACATTATCTTTTATTTACTTATTTTTATAGATACATTTCTTTTTAGTTTTAAAATATTACATCCTTTTATGTTGTGTTGATATCCACAAGCTCCCCTCCCATAATACTAAAAAAATAAAACATTTAAACAATAACTTAATACCTTAATATATATATATATATATATATATATATGGTTAGGCGTTTGAACGACTTTGTATTATGTTTTTAGAGAGAGACTAGAGGTGGCTTAATCTTGCCAAAGTAATTTGACCTAAAACGTCTCCAAGACGTTAGTGGTATATTCTTGTAGAGAAATTATATTACCATCCTTCACTGTGATTTGATAAGTCAATCTTCCTCCCGCCAATCGTTACGACTAGACACTTTCTCACGCCGTACAACTCTCCTGTCACGTCCGCAGTTTCGAACAAATTTCAGTGCATTTTCTACAACATTTTTGTTTTTCCGCTCACAATAAGTGACATGCACACTTAATAAGCGTGCCCAACAAGAACTAAAACAAGAAAATAACGAAGATACCAGAAGTTAAAAATCGACTCGCAAGACCGTTAACGGCGGACACCTGTTCATCTGTGCTGACTTTGTAGTATTTATAAACTAGCACGCAAGTGAACTTCCTGATCTCCAGAATACAACAACACGAATATCGTGCACCCACTTTTTCAAATCTATGGCATTCCTCTTGACAACGCATAACTAAGGGGTCTCCATACTTCTAGTCAATGATGTAGAATCTATAAATGAAGAGATAAGGTCAGGCTGTGACAAGCAACACCACAGCGAAATCCCACCACGCAGTTGATAACTGAGAGAGAAAGCCCTTCTCTGCTTGATTTGCTTCGCTTCGAATAACAATCTGTCCTAATCTTACATAGTATTTATCCGCTGCGTCACGTTGCCTAATTCTGTTCAGGTCCACATTGTCCCTAGCCCCTGCAATCCCCTCTCACCATGATAACCTAATTAACAAAAACGGAAAAGCTCCCGACATTTGGATCTGTGTAGATATTGATGGGAATTTTCAGGTGATTCTATGCTTCGAAGTTTGAGAGCACATGGATTGGCATGACATGGTAAACCATTTCAAGTATATCTTTCATTTTGTAAATACTGTTCAACAGTTACTGGTTTAGCAAGATTACACTTGTCTTTATCGTTTGGCATTAATAGATTAGCTACAGCTCTTGTAATTTATATGAAGACAGGTTATTATTGGAGTGCATCATTTCCGACTATCTCATAACCTGTCATCAAAAACTTAATTAATATCATAATGAATCACGAGGACTTTGGAAATCAATGACTTAATTAATATCAGAAAGAATCACGAGGACTTTGGCAATCAATGGGTAAGTCTTACTGTTTGGTATAAATTATTGGAGTAAAGAGTCGTAGGCCAACATGACTATGATATCTTGTGTTCAATTAAGTAGATATTCCATCCTTCATTAGAGTGGAGCAAACACCACCTGTAAAAAAAAAAATTGACAAGGGATTATGAGGTGTGCCCCTGTATGTACAAGTTTCCCATATTAAGGTCGCCCTTTGTGGTTTAGAATAATATATTATATACAATTCTTTTAATAAAATATTAATTTTCCCATATTAAGGTCGCCCCTTTGTGGTTTAGAATAATATATTAAATAGACTTTTTAATAAAATATTAATTTTCTAATTTTTAGAATGTTAAAAATAAAGAAGTATTAAATAAATCTAACTATAACATAAAAAGAGTATACATAAAACAACAATATACATAAAAGGTGAAAAGTTTATTATGAACTTGAAAATAATTGTAAATTATAAGATTTTTGGTTTCGGGATAAGTGAGAGAAGAAAAATTTCTTCATCACTTTTGTTATCTTTTATGGTTAAGAAGTTTGGGTTGCAACATCTCTAAAGAATTGGAGAGAAAGATACAAACAAATCCAAAAGTGTTTTATAACTTATAATATTAAAGGTAAAGAAAATACACCCTATCTTGTCCTACTCATATAAGTGAGTGTTTCCACCATCTAGGGCATGGCTATAACTAAGTACCTAATAGACAAGAACAATATCAACATGAAAGATATGAGGCTTCATAAGATTGCTTCAAAATCTAGTCAAAAACATTTTCTACTTAAGCAAGAATGACATAAAGATGTGAAAGTCTTGTTAAATCATTGAGAAATTGACTTCTCAAGCAAGATTGACATAAATATATCAAATTCTTAGTTAAATGATTAGGGAATCTAGGAAGAGGTCACTCATATTAAAAATTATATTACATCTAAGTTCGAGGAAGAGAAATTATGGTGCCTTAAAGGGTTAGAAAGTAAGAAAAAATTAGGATATTATAAGAAGGTGAACAACCATAATCTAAAAGATAAAGAATATCTCTTTATTTAATTATCTCGAAGAAAAAAATCATCATTGATAAAATAAGAGCAAAGCCTCATGAGCTTTGTAGAGAAATAAGGCATTGAACAATTTCTTAAGCATCTTAGGTTGATAGAATTTGTTATATTTGTGACACTAGTGGGGTTAAAAATAAAAGGAACCTTCTCTTAGAATGTCATTGGTACACTTACATTAAATCCCTATTTCAAAATATTTGTTACAATGTTGACCTTCTTAACCTTTCAAGTCATCAAAACTATAATGATTTATGAATAATTTTCTTAAAGCCTTTAAAAGATATAAATAAAAACTTAAAACTAAGATTGATTTTGATAAACTTCTATCTTCTTCATCATCAAATAAGCATCCAAAAATAATAATAAACAGTCTTGGTGTTTTTTGTTGATTTACTTTTAAAATGAGAAATTGAATTATTGATTAAAATAACATAGGAAAAGGTACCAGAAAAAAGAGTAAAAAAAATTAGGGGTTAAAATATGATACAAATTAAAATCAAAATGAAATGAAAATAGATGCAAAAATATTTAAAGAATTAAAACTTTAGGGATAAAAGAAGAGAATGTGGATCTATATATTAAAATTAAGGCAAGGATCAAGAATAATTGTAGAAGTATATGAAGAGAGCATAGAGAGGGATTATAAGGAGTTGAGAGGATACAATGAGCAAGATGTTGGATCATGGGTTTCTAGGATTGACTTATTTTATAACCATCTTCCCCATTAAAATTATTGGGATGTTTTTTTTTATTTCTAGAGCTTCTTGAATGATATGAGATACTCGGGAAATAATTGTGGTTTGGTTAACGTAAATGTGGTATTTTTATTTGTGAGAGTGTTAAAAATAACATATTTTAAGTCGTGGTTGTGAAAGGTGTCAACTATTTGTTCCTTGAGATGAACATGTTGGTTTTACCAATGTATGATTTTTCTTAGGTGCATGGAATTTGCTAAAATCCTTGGTAAGGCATGGGATCAAAATTATCCTTAATAACTGCTTAATTGTTTTATAGAGTTTGAAAAGATTTTTGATGTTCTTTTTAGATAATATCTTAGAAATATGATCGGTGATGCCTTAGATGTAAGGGAGAGAAATGAGAGAAAGAGGCAAGGACATGAGAGGGGGGTGGGCTTAGTATGTAAGGTAGAGTACACAACTTCGTTTATTTGGAATATAGAGTACCCATTGGCCACAAGGTCTTTACTAAGGTGGCATTTTTCTCTAAGGAATTGGAGAACTCTCATTCAAATGGCTTGGGTTACATGAATATTTAGAATGAATTATTTTTGGGTTGGATGATCTATAAACTACCATGGATATTCCACTGAAATAGTTCATCACAACAGATATGATAAATAACTCAAATATTTATTATTAAGGTTATTTTTCCTTTAGATTTATAGAATATTTAGTTATCGATTTTTCTGTTGATGCATGAAATAGATAAAATGTGGAAAATAGAGAAAATTAAAATACAATCATCTTCCCAAGTGGAATCTTCAACTGGTAGTTTCCTCCATTTAATGAGATACTCTGAAATGGATCTATTCCTCAGCTGGCGAATTCTCGTGTCAGTGATGGCTTCAAGCTCCATTATGATTTTTCCTTCCTCATCAAGTTCTGGCAATATAGTTTGAACTGAAATCTTGTCCCCTATAACCTTCTTTAAGCATAAAACATGGAAAACTGGGTGTACTCGTGAAGATGCAGGAAGCTCCAATTTGTATGCCATAGTACCAATCTTTTGCAACACCTTATAAGGGCCATAGTACTTTGGTGATGATTTATTATCCTTCTTGGCTTGCTTGAGGGACATCTGTTTGTATGGTTGTAGTCTTAAAAATAGCCAATCCCC
>SNQJ01S0005485.1:79879-97626 GCA_010110895.2 Picea sitchensis | reverse complement strand
GACACTCGTAATACTTGTGCCCATTCTTTCCACATGTGAAGCATGTGATTACTCCACCTCTTCCTCTTTCTCTACCTATAGTACGAGGAAAAGTGTTGTTGTCAGGATAATCCCCTCTCTGCTCAATATGTTTTCCTTTCTGTTTATCATATTGCCCACGCTGTGAGCTTCAACCTCTCTCTGTATGAATCTGAGGTTTATTCCAGTCGTCCTTGGGCTTCTGATATTTTTCCTGGGAAACCGATTTGCCTCTGGGCTGATTTCTGCCTCGCCACCTTTGACCTTTCTTTCGTCTCAGCTTCTCTTCAACTTTCAGAGCCATCTGATAAGCATCCTCTACAGTACGGATGGTTACCATGCTCATCTCATCCTGAATGTCATATCACAAGCCATTCATATATCTGGCAACTTTCTCATCATCGTCCTCCCGATAAGCTTCCCTGATGTTCAGTCTGTAGAATTCCTCAGTGTATTCTTTCACTGTCATCAGCTTCT
The DNA here is from genome assembly GCA_010110895.2 of Picea sitchensis. Taxonomy (NCBI): domain Eukaryota; kingdom Viridiplantae; phylum Streptophyta; class Pinopsida; order Pinales; family Pinaceae; genus Picea; species Picea sitchensis. The sequence continues at coordinate 97,131 of SNQJ01S0005485.1, read as the reverse complement.
GTCTCAGGTTCTGCATCCTCCTGAATAGAGTAATTTGATAGTCTCTCGGGATGAATTTAGCCTTCATCTTCACGATCATTCGATCCCAACTCTTGATCTTTTGCTTTCCCTTGCAGCATCTTTCAGCTTGTAGTTCATCCCACCACAATGCTACATGTCCTTTTAATCTCATGACAGCATGCTTGACTTGCTTGTCCTCTTCAACATCTTCATAGTTGAAGTATGTGTCTAGAGCTCTAATACAGTCTAGAAGCTCCTCTGCATCCAAGCTTCCCCCGTAAAATGGAATGTCCATCTTTGCTCTTGCACCCATCCTGGCAATAGCTCTGATCAAACACTCGTTTGATGCATCTTCGACTACAACTTCCTCTTCATGTTCAGCCTCAACTTCGCTTTCGGAATCACTCAGATCCCATGCACTGGTTGTGTGTCTTTGCGTTTTCTCCATGTCTTCGGGTCTTGCTCGGAGATCATGCATTTGTCTCTCCATGACTGGATCTACCATCTTCCTACCTCTTCTGCGTGGCATTTCCCTATCCTCTAGTGGATCGAGTGTCTTCATGTCCCTTCTCCTGGGTGGCATGGCGAATTCTCTTCTCTGCTACAAAAAGAAAAGAACCCTTCTGAGCTCTGATACCAAATTGATGGCAACGCAACCCCTTCACCACCCACAGGTTGGAAGGTCTACGTGCACACAGGATCTTCTCTTCTCTGTGGCCCGAAGAACTCTAGCCGGTTCTTCTATTTCACTATTGGGAAATCGGCACCCACCGAAATCTCTCACCCGATTCCCTCTTCTATTGGAAGATCGGACTTCACGTCTTCGTGAGGCCTATGGTCGAACGCTGTACTCTCGGATCACCAAATGCTGATGTGAGTCAACACTAACCTTTACCCTCTTCTATCGGGACTTTCTCTATCATGATTTTGCCACTCGCGATGTCAAGCAACTCGGTTCTCCGACTCCCGAGTCTTGATATGCCAATTTGCCGACACAGGCGCGAGTTGAATTTTCAACGGTCCCATCACCTCGTTGGGATTTATGACTTCGTGGGATCGCGAATACTGATGTCAATTTTTCAGGACTTTACATTCCCCAAACTCCGATACGGTATGCCACCTGCCCGCTAACTGACTTCTCCGTGGACCCACACAATTCTTGTACCCGTCGGAATATCGTGTTTCGCGATTTCTTGACTCCTACTGCTATGTTCATGGGACTTCAACCTGCGAAACCCCGATACATGATTCCACGTGTAGATCCTATGGCCCTTATGGCTCGGATCAATGACTCTGCCCCTACTGAGCTTTCAGCCTCTTGGGAATACTTCCTCCGTATCTCCCTTGCTACTCTGTGAGATCTAACGGCTCACGGGATATCGTGAATCCTCCTCAGAGAATATCGACCGTCCGTTCCTTCTTGGCGATTCTTGCAAATAACCAAGTGTTCCTTCCCAAACTTTCCTTCCTACGCGTAACTTACGATGCTTGCATAAACGCTTCTCGGCACAAACTATCTGTGCTTCTCTTCAATGGAATTGAAGGCCTTACCCTTCCTGAGCTTTTCCACGACTTTCGAGTCCTTCAGGAAAACTCTTGCACACACTCCTTGCGGCAAACCTTCAAACACGTCTAAGTGATGAATTCCTTCGACCCTACGCACTCCTGCAGTAGCAGTCTCTCAATGATTTACACAGGTCTGCAACCCTAAGACTTTTAACCATCCCGGGCACTCCTTGCACGACTCCTATGCCCAACTTCACCTTTGGAATGAATGAGAACAAAAGCTATCTCTATCTGAACCCTCTGTCAACGCACTCCTTGCGGACACTTCAACTGCACTCCTTGCAGGAATTCTCTGGCTCAAATAGAGAAACAATTGAAACTCATTCCTTCTTCCCTTCAGATTCCAAACTCAACATGAAATCACATACACAACATATAAATAAAATGTATACAGGAAGCAAACATTCAAGAGCATGACATTCAACATCAGTACACAGAGAACAACACAAACCATGAATTTGAATCAAAGCTTTCTTCTATTAATCCAATTATCTGTACATGGGTGTTCTTACACAGCTCTCTGCATGCTCTTTCTCTTCCTTGTCTAGAATTATGTTACAATGCACAATGAGGGTGTCTATATCCCGTTTCCCTCTTGTGCTCTACAACTGTCTAATCTAGAATTTAATTCTACCTACCTGCATTAACTCCTATAAATGCCTTCTATCTACTAAGGACGAGAGTAATATGCTCAAGGTCCATTTATAATATACAAGTGCGCCTCATCTTAATGTCTCATTTAAGATTTGCGTAACAATTCCAATGCAATTTCAAAATGTGTGTTGGTGCTCATCCAACTATCTCATGCTTTTCGTGCTGGCTCGCTTGATGTGTTGGCGATGCTCCTCCATCAGCAATTTCCTATCTTTATCAATGAAAAGAGAGAGACATTATAGCTACAATTGAAGTGAAAAGTGTATGTGGATTCCATAAACCTAGAATATCATGGAATCCACATACCCTTTTCCATAGAATATACTAACTACATCCAAAAACGAAAGACATGAAATATGGTACTACACATATAATATATTATCAAGGAAAAAACAAGCTATATGAAATTTGGACATTTGAACAAAAATTTACATATTAAATGAGCACATCAATAAAAAAAAACATACTAACCTTGCAAGTTCAAAACCCAAGCTATGTAGTTCAAGAATTGGATTTGTTCAACCGGTGGGTGAGGGAGAAAATAAATAGTTCAAACAAAAGCCAAGAACAGTGACGCAACTATAGCAATTGTGTCACAAAGTCTCTTAAAGTCAGGCTTATATAGATCAAGTAGTCAACTAGCCATTAACACCGACCACTAAGATAGGCAGACTTTTCGTCGCTTGCCAAGAAATTTCGTGGAAATAGCGACAAAAAATCCAACCATGTTAAACTAACCTATTCGTCAATATTGAGATGAACTTTAGTGGCAATATCGATGGAAATCCCACCCCATTTAAAAAAAAAGATGAAACTAATGGAAACGTGGAAAATTTTTGTGGAATAATATGCCCATATGTAGTAGTGCACTGAGTTGCACCCAACATTTGGTAGGTGGTGGAGAAGTTAGGGTCAGTCTCATAGTGGTGGGGCCATCTAGAGGTCTCATGGCCACAAGAATCTAGCACCATGGTGAGTGATGTGATTGGAGTTCGATTGAGGCAATCAACAACTTGGTTGATACTTCCTATTTTATACTTGATGTTGAGGTGGAAGTGTTGTAAGTATGTGGACCACTTCTGATGGAGGTCATTCTGCAAGTTTCCTTTGATACGCATGAACTGTAGTGGTTTGTGATCAGTGTGGATGATTGTCTCATTCCCAAGAATGTAATGTCTTCACCAGCGACATGATTTCACAATGGAGTACATTTATTTTTCGTAAGTAAGGTACTTATGAACAACATTTGATAGTGTCTCACTATGATATGCCACAGGGTTTCCATTTTGAGTGCAAATGATGCCCAAAACATAGTTTGAAGCATCTGTCTTGATCTCAAAGGGATGTTGCAGGTCTGGTAATGAAAGTACTGGGGATGAGAACAAATGCTTCTTCAAGTCATCGAAGGCTTATTGTTGGGACAATCCCCACAAAAAATTTTCCTTATCGCGACCCCTGGTTACTAGGCTAAGGACCCATGAGATATGAGAGAATCCCAACACGAACTTGTAATAGAAATTGGAGAGGCCCAAGAAGCTTCGAAGTTCAGTGAGTGTGGTTGGGCCTGGAAAGTCACAGATGACCAAGATCTTGGTTGGATCCACATGCACACCATGTCGATCAACGATGTATCCTAATTAATGGACCCTGTCCATGCCGAAGGATCATTTTTCCAAGTTGGCATATAGTCTATGTTGTCACGGGGTGTGCAAAACCTGCTAAATATGTTGCAAGTGTTCCAACCAAGTCTTTTTGTATATGATTATTTCATCCAGATACACCACTACAAAAGTATTGGTGAAAGGTCATAGGATATCTTCCATCATCCTCATGAAAGTTGTTGGAGCATTTGTCAAACCAAAGGGCATGACCAACCATGCAAAAATACCTTCTTTTGAATTGAAGGCGGTCTTCCATACATCTATCTGTTCTATTGGGACCTCGGGGTAGCCAGTCTTCAGGTAAATATTACTGAAGTATTTGGGCCCCGTGATTTTATCAAGGAGGTCATCTATTCAGGAAATTGGGTACAATTGGGCTCCCACAAGGTGATGAGATAGGATGTATGTTCCCCTTGTGGATAAGTTCTTGGATATTCCTCTTGATCTCCTCATTTTCTAACAAAGATCAGTGGTAGACTGGCCCATTTGGTAGAGGTGCGCCTAGGGTCAGATCTATGGGATGGTTGACCTAGTTGTGCAGAGGTACCCCGGTAGGAGAGGACAAGATATTTGATTATTCTTCCATGAACTTATCCACTTGATTTTTTTTGTCGAGAGATCGGTCGAGTAGGCCCTGGATGTGGATGTGATCTTTCACTCACTCTGAGAGAAAATCATGAAGAAGATAAATTTATCGGTCTGAGAGATGACCTTCCTTCATTGCTTGGGAGATATTAAGGAAATAGCACTAAGAGGGACTGCCTCAGGTATCCTATAAAATTTCATGTTCAAAGTAATAATAAAACTATGAGGCCTAAACTCATATACAACATGAAGTTTCCATAAATAAGGTTGGCCCAAAATAAAATTCCAAAGTTCGAGAGGAGAAACATCACACAATACCTCATCTTTGAAGGGCTTGATGTTGTACGACAGTCGAGACTGTTGGCTGATGTGAAGATCGCTTCCTTGGCAGAGCCATCCAATGCTGTAGGGTTGTGGGTGTGGTATTATTGGGAGGGATAACCGCTTGATGACCTTTGCTAAGATGAGGTTCTTCTGGCTACTTCTATCAACGATGAAGTGCAGCAGGGTGAATTGTACCCACATATAAGAATGGAAGAGGCACTCATGTTCTTCTTACTCGTCTTCTTAACCAGGTTGGAGCTTGGTGGTAGAAACAGTGGCACTGGGTTCTGTGTCAATGATCTGTCTTCCCCTTTCTGGTTATGACTTGGAGTCAAAACCCGCATCTGATTCAAAGTCTTTCACATCGGCTGCCAACGACTTCTTTGAGCAACAACCAACAATGTTATGCCAAGGGATATTATAGAAGTCACACCACTTCCCGATATATTTTTGTGTCTTTATGGTGTCCTTATTTGCTTACGGCTTGGACTAGTTGTCCYGATATTGTCCATATTTTCTCTACCCTTTTTTCTATGGGTTAGGGCCGCCCCTTCCTCACTTTTTCTATGAGGGGTTCACAGGCCCAAATTGTTGTGTCTTTTGTTTGAGTTTCTTCTTGATTTTGATGGCATATCGGTAGGCTGCACACAAGGATGAGAGGTCCATAAATTCCCTTTTTTTCTGGATGTATCTATGTAGATCACTGTGATACTTGAGCACCAGATGTTGCTTTGAATATTTGATACTGATATTGGTACGCAAGGTATGGAAGATATTTGTGAACTCTGGCAGCCCTTGGTCTCTTACTTTCCGTAGTGTGGTCCATTTGGTATACAGGTCATCATAACTTCTGACAAGGTAGTATTGTTCCTTAATAACATCCCTGAAGGATTCCCAGTTGGCCACAACTGTAAATAATGAGGGTTCCTCTATTTCCTTTTTCTCACAGAAAGTTTCCCACCAATATTTGACATGGGGAACGACTTTGAGGAGTGAAAAAACAATCTTTTACTCTATTCGAAAAGTTATAGCTAGAAAAATACCCTTCTAGTAGATTCAACCACTTGTTAACAACATATGAGTCTATCTGACCTTCAAATATAGGAATATCAAATTTTATTTGTACCTTGAAGGGGGCAATGCCTCCGCTCAAGGAAAATGTGTCGTCTATTGGTAGCTGCTAAAGGATTTGTGTGAAACTATCCATCATATCGTTCCTTTGTTGCATGAGGGATTCCTCAAGAAACATTTTGAAAGGATATCATATCTTGTCATCTTCATTTTCTCCTACTGTGAGAGGTTGCTTGGGCGTACTAGAGATTTTTTCCTCGAGAGAAACAAGCTCGAGACCTAATTCTTTGTACCTTGACCTCTTTGGGGACATGCATTAAGACAACAAAGAGAAGCCTTCTCTGATACCACTGATCTGGATTTTATGAGCAAAATGAAATGAACATAAATTATCAAAATATGCTTAACAAAAAATAACAGAGATACAGTAAAATTTGTTTTCTATTCAATAAGGAAATAAGTTGAAACTGTAAAATGCAGTGAAAAACAATCTTGTTGGAATGGTGGCGGCTTATCTCTGAGAAGAGATGTTATGAATGAGCTCATTCGCAAGAAGATGATTACAATGAGGCTCTGAAGAATTTTTTACAATAAACATGAATTTCAAAAACCCTAGACATCCAAAAACCTAACCCTAGGAAATGGAGCACAAAAAGTCACGTGGGCCCTATTTGGGTAAGTTAGTACATCAACTTCTCGAGGTCATAACTTTTTCATACGATCTCCATTTTAGGCACACGATAGCCCATTGGAAAGATATCTTCGAGTTGATTCATTTTTGGGGATGAATCAGAGCCTTTGGAGATTATTGAGAATCTTGATCCCGAAAAACCTTCATTTAGGCCCTCAAAATATCCCTAGAAGTTAAAAACTACTAAAAATAGTAAATTTCCAAAATTGCTAGAAAACCATTTTGAGCGAGTTGGAAAAGATGGGTGGCCACTGATATCCACCTAGATCAGTGTATGATTGTCTCCTTCCTGAGAATGTAATGGCTCCATTTGTGGTAAGATCGTACAATGGAGTACATTTCTTTATCATAAGTGGGTTACTTACATATGTTATACGATAACGTATCACTATGACAGGCCACGTGATGTCCATGTTGAGTGTGAATTGTTCACACGAGATAGTCTGAAGCATCTAAATCTATCTCAAAAGGTTGTTGTAGGTCGACTAGTGAGAGAACTAGGGTTGAGCACAAGTGTTGCTTCAAATCATCAAAATATTTCTATTTCTATGGGATGTACACAAATGTTTCCTTTCCACCGCCCATGGTCACTTGGATAAGGGCCCATGTAATGTGGGAGAATCCCAAAATGAACTTGCAATAGAAATTGGAATGGACTAAGAAGCTCCAAAGACAAGTGAGTGTGGTTGGGGCTAGCCAATCAGGATGACTTGGATCTTGGCTAGATCGACATGCACCCCATTCTCATCAACAATGTATCCTAGGTACTCAACCATGTTCATTTCGAAGGAGAATCTTTCCAAATTTGCATATAGCTTGTGTTTTTGCGGAGTTTGCAAAAACTGTTGAATATGTTGGAAGTGTTCTTCCCAAATCTTCTTGAAGATGAGGATGCCATCCCAATACACCACCACAAAAGTAATTAGTTAAATTCTGCAAGATATCATCCATCATCCTCATGAAAGTTGTTGGGGAATTTGTCAAGGAAAGGGCATGACCAACCATTTGAAAATACCTTATTTTTACTTGAAGGTAGTATTCCATACACTAGTATTCTCTATTGGTACCTACTGGTAGTCGGATTTCAGATCAATCTTACTGAAGTAATTTCCCCCCCTTGAGCTCATTAAGGAGATTGTCAATTCGGGGAATTGGGTACCGATTCCCGACTGTGATTTTATTTAGGGCCCACTAATCAATGAAAATTTTCCATGTCCTATCTTTATTCTGCGCAAGCATGTTTGGTCTTCCACAAGTTTATGAGCTTGGTCGGATGTGTCCCTTTTCGAAAATCTCTTTGATTTAGCGCTGGATTTCCTCATTTTAAAATAGAGAGTAGTGATAGACTGAACCATTGGATAATGGTGCATTGGGGGTCTGATCTATTAAGTGCTTGACCTGACAGTGTAGAGGTGCTTCACTGGGCGAGGAGAATATTTATTTGTATTCTTCCACGACCTTATTGACTTTCTTCTACTGTGTGGAGAGACATGTCACGTAGACCATGGATGTGGCTGCAACCTTCTACTATGTGGAGAGACCTATCACATAGGCCATGGATGTGGCTGCAACCTTTCATGAATCATGAAGAAGAAAACATTCCTAGTCTGAGAGATGACCTTCCTATATTTCTTTCAAGAGATCAAGGAAACAACAATAGGTGGGATTACCTTGGGTATCCTATACAAGCTCCTATCCAAAGTAATAATAACACTACGAGGCGTAGACTCATATACAACATGATGTTTCCATATATAAGGTTAGCCCAAAAGAACATCACGAAATTCAAAGGGGGAGACATCACACAATACCTCATCATTGAAGGGCATGATATTGTAGGGTAGGTGACACTATAGGATGACATGGAGATCACTTCCTTCGCAGAGCCATGTGATGGTGTATGACTATGGGTGTGGTGTTGTTGGTAGAGCCAACCGCTTGACGACCTCTGTTGAGATGAGGTTCTTCTTGATACCACTATTAATGATGAAGTGCAACAAAATACCCTTCACCCACATATGTGAATGAAATAGGAACTCACCCTCCTCTGGTTCATCAGTTTCACCGGGTTGGACCTTGGTGGTAGGAACATTGGCACTCGGTTCTACATGAATGATCTATATTCATTTTTTTGGCTCTCAATCAGATTTGTAGCCCACATATGATTCATTGGCTTTCACCTCAGCCACCAATGACTTCTTTGAGCAACACTTAGTGGTGTTATGCCAGGGAATTTTATGGAACTCTCACCACTTCCCAATGTCTTTATTTATCTTCCCATTGTCCTTATATGTTTTTGGTTTATATTGGTTGTCCTAAGGCTATCCAACCTTTCTCTTCCCTTTTTTCTTATGGGTTGTGGCCACATTTTCCATGCTTTTGTTGTGAGGGGTTCATAGACCCAAATTGTTGCATCTTTTATCTAAGCTTCAAATCAATTTTGATAACATAGAGACAGAATACACATAAGGACGAGATGTCAATAAAATCCATTTTTATGTCTATGTATTTATATATATTGTTGTGTTACTTGAGCAACATATATCGCTCAAAGTATTTGATACCCATTTTCGTGCACAAAGTATGGAAGACATTGGTGAAATCTAGCACTGTTTCATCCCTTTCCTGTGGCAGTGTGGTCAATCTCGTATATAAGTCATCATAAATTTCAACAGGGTAATATTGTTCCTTAATAACATCCATGAAAGAACCCCAAATGGGTGAGACTACAAATAATGTAGATCCCTCTGTTTACTTTTTCTCAAAGAAAGTCTCCCACCAATCTTTGACATGGAGGGCAGTCTTAAGGAGCGTAAATGTAATATTTTCTCTAAGAAAAAATTATGGAGAGAAAAATACCCTTCTAGAAGATTTAGCCATTTGTCTACAACATCCACATCTATTTGAACTTCAAATATAGGAATATCAAAATTGATTTGTACCTTGATGTGGCAACGCCTCTGCTCAAGGAAGATGCGTTGCATGCTGGCAGTCGTCAATGGATTTTGAAAAATTATCCATCATCTTGTTCCTCTGTCACATGAGGGCTTCCTCGAGATACAATTTAAATGGATATCCCTCCCCATCATTTATGTTTTCTTCCCCCATAGGCATGCGTCGGGTTTGGCGAGTATGATCTTGTAAGCGCTCAACTTGTTTGAGTGCCAACTATGACATGCACAGAGAAACAAATGAAGAGCATACTGCTTTGATACAACCGATCCAGATTTATGAGCAGAATGAAATGAAACACATATTTATAACAATAACAGAGATATACAAAGAATAGTAAAAAAGATACAATGAAACTTAAGTTTTATTCAATAAAGAAATCTATTGAAACCGTAAAATGCAAAATGAAACAATCTTGCTCGAATGGTGGTAGCTAATATCTGAGAAGATATGTGGTGGCTATGCACATTTACCTGAACCCATTACAATGAGGCCTCTAGGATTTTTTAGCATCAAGAGGTAATCATAAAACCCTAGGCATACAAAAACCTCACCCTAGGAGATGAAGCACCAAATATCATGTGGGCGTCGATGGGCTAAGTTGATACATCAACTTCTCGGGGTCATAAATTTTGCATACGATATTGATCTCGATGTATGAGAGGAACAAAATGAAACACATATTTATAAAATGAACTGAGATATACAAATAAAAATAACATAGATATAGTGAAACTTATCTTCTATTCAATAAAGAAGCTGGTTGAAACTGTAAAATACAGAGTGAAACAATCTTGCTCGAATGGTGGTAGCTCATCCCTGAGGATAGATGTGGTGGCTACACACATTCCCCTAATCCCATTACAATGAGGCCTCCATGAATTTGTAGCATCAAGAGGTAATCAAAAAACCCTAGACATCTAAAAACCTAACCCTAGGAGAAGAAGCACCAAATGTCATGTGGGCCCCGACTCGGTAAATTGATACAACAACTTCTCAAGGTTATAAAGTTTGCATACGATCTTTGTTTTAGGTGCACGATAGCCCGTTGAAAAGGTATATCCTAGGAATACATATTTTTCCCCTACACTTTAACTCCATCTATAGTGTGACTATGGTCGACCCAAAAAACATTGTTTAGGGTCTAAAAATGGCACTAGAAGTTTACGACCAGAAAAGCTAGAAAATAAACTGGCAAGATCAAAAATGTATGTGAGCTAGTTCAAAGAGGTGGGTGGAAACCAATATCCACGTGGATCATTCCTATCCCTTTGGCACATACATCGAGAAGTAAGAGGGTTTTTTGGAAGAAGCAATGTGTGTGAACATGTCTTTAGAGGAAATAATCATCATCCTTCTTCCTTATGATGCAAATATTATTCTTTTGCTGACGAGTCCCTATGATCTTGACAAGGAAATAAAGATTCACAAGGAAGTTTTCTATATTATAGGTATGATTATTAAGACTAATAAACCAAAACTTTATGATAATATAATCCAAAAAAATCACTTACAATAATTTCATGTATGACAATAAAAGCTCGAGGATGTAAATTCATACAAATATCTCAGAATTGATCTTTGTCACGAGCATAATTAGAACTATAGCATTGAGAAAAGGATAAATGGAGGGTGGAAATATTATTATGGACTTGAAAACATTTGTAAATTAGAAAACCATTGGCTTTGAGATAAGAAGAAACTCCTCTTTGAGACTCTCGTCATTGTTGCTATCTTATATGCTTGTCAAGTTTGGGGCTGCAAAAACTCTAGAGAATTGTGGAAAAAGATAGAGAAAATCCAAAACTATTTTATAACTTATAATCTTAAAATTAAAAGTAATAAATCTATTCTATCTTGCTCATAGAAGTGAGTCTTTACCCCATTGGGATCATAGCTATCACCAGGTACTTAATGTACAAGGATAAGAGAATCAACATGGAATAAAAGAGGCTTCCTTAGGTTGCTTGAAATTCCAATAAAAATCACTTTTCGCTCAAGAGAGGTTGGTATAAAGATAGAAAGTCTTAGCTAAATCATTGGGGTATCGAGGAAGGGGTAACTCTACAAAATAATGATAATATTAAAAATATTATTGCATCTAAATTTGAAGAATTGTAGTGCAATAAAGAATTAAAGGATAAGAGAAAAATAAGATACTAGAAGGAAGCGATTAACCATAATCTACAAGATCAAAAGTCTCTCTGTCTTCTAAGTAGTATAAAGAAGAAAATTAGCATTGCTAAAATAAGAACAAACTCTTACAAGCTCCATAGTGAAATAGGTCATTAGAAAAGTGGGTCAAAATAATGTGTCATCTTTATGACACTTAGAGGGTTGAAGATGAAAATAATTGTATCTTAAAATGTTCTAGGTGCACACACATTACATTTTAATTTTAATTTTTTTGTTATAATATTAACCTTCCTAACCTTTTAACTCATCAAAACTATAATAATTTAGGAATACTTCTCCCAATTTTTTTTAGAATAAAAATAAAATTCTAAAACAAACAATTCTTATCATTTTTTTTAAAATACTATGTAACAATACATTAATAACCACCATAATCATCATTTCCTTTACCACCACTAAGTTATGCAACATTACATTGATTTGAGATTTTGATTCGATGTAATTGTAAAAATTAACAAAAATGAAGCATTTCTTTGCCATTCCTATGGATTTAGATGGAAAGATAAATCTCATTCATTACCACCTCCAACTTGTGCACATTTACCAAGTAATCAAAAGTTCTGTACCTACATATCGCATCACTTAATGTAGTTCATATGTTATTACAATGTTGAGAGGACACATGGAATTCAATTCTACAACTTTGTTGTATTAATGCCACTTGCTATCAACTATTACCTCTCACTTTATAACTCTAAAAACTTTATGGTACCATGAAGTATATTTATCCTCTTCCTAAACTTTATGATACAGAAAGTAAATTTACCCTCAAGCTTTTTTTTCTTTCATTATATTAAAAATATTTCCTTAATAGTAAGAAAAACAATTAGGAATATTTTTTAATTAAAAATAAGAAAAATAATTAAGAATAAGTTTATATATTCCTAATTTTAACATGAATTTTATAATAAATTATAACTTTTTTCTTAATAAAATATTTAACCTTAAAATTCAGAATATTTTTTAATTAAAAATAAGAAAAATTATTAAAAAATATGTTTAATATATTCCCAATTTTAACATAAATTTTAACATAAATTATAATTTCTTTATTAATAAAATATTTAACCAGAAAATTTTACGAACAAAATGTTGAAACAATATCTCTTTGTTAAATCACTCCAAAAAAAAAATTAATCGCAAGGATTTTTCATCTTCGATGTATGACCACTCAATCTCGATCCACTCAGTAGTGTTTTATATGAAATGGAAAACGAAACCCTAATCACTGAAGCTTTTGCCCAACTTTATACAAATTTACACTGGCAATTGTAACCCTTTCACTATATCTTCACAAAATAGGAACACCGCCATGTCATGATGACAATGGTATTGGAAAATCCACCTTCTTTTTCGAAAGCCCACTTATGATTAAGCCTCTAATCCGTCAGCTAACCCTACAATGACATTTTAATGTGTAATCCACATCACATTAGGAGGGTTTTCCCAGTCAAGTGGACCTGGATTCGAGTCACAGTCACTTGAGAAATTGGATATGATTGATTGCTCTCTCATTTAGCGTGCTGAATAAACATACTTTGATGCCCACATGAACAGAGACCAGAGAATATCAATGCAAAACAACATAAGCCAATTGCTAGATTCCTTTGAAATGAAACGATAAGACTGAAAGTCATGTAAAACGATCAGAGCGAATGAATGTGGAGATGATCATGTTGTTTGCTAGATTCCTTTGAAATGAAACGATAAGACTGAAAGTCATGTAAAACGATCAGAGCGAATGACTGTGGAGATGATCATGTTGTTTGTCCTCTTGGTGAAATTTATGACTTTTCTATCACATAAGACAAACGAAAGAATGGGAGAACAAATTATTGTGACAAGCGGGACAATGTGGAAGGAGATTCTGCACAAATCTTATGAAAGACGAAGTCCATGATGACTGCACCCAGCTAGAGGATCCATGGCGTCCACTCCTTTTTCACGATAAGAGAGAAAATTCGAAATCACATTTATCAATTGCAACAAATATCGAATGAATGCCCCTCGTGATCACTAACTGCTACGTCATCATTATAACCACCAGGCCGCTTGCAACCACTTGAACAAGAAGATCAAGAGCCAAATGACCTCGATCGCAATATTTGTTCATATTGATAACCAATCTTCATGATTTCTGAACTCGATCTCAATCTGTACTCATCCACGGCACGAAAAGATCTGTTTCAGCCAGTCCTGTAGAACTCTCTGTCGACTTTATCACATTACAGTCGGCCAGACAGAGATCTTCTTATCAATCCTGCGACTACCAAATATCCTTCTCTTATCCTCTCCTTTCGACACAAAGTTTAGGTTTAGGTTTAGGTTTCAGTTTACAACATGAAGCTAAACGCACATTGCAAACATCGTTCGAAAGGATAACGGATGGTATTGATCTCTTTGCGCTGATCGTTCCCGGCTTCCTCCAATCGAAGAACACGAAGTTGCTCTAACAGCAAATATGCACGAGAGTTATCGTCAGATAAATCCTTTTGTTTCCACAGAGTATATGCAAGGATTTTTCCTACGCCTCCTCAGAAGCTAGTTCATTCGAGTTCATTCAATAGATTCCTTTTAGGAGACCTTTGATAATGAAACGGCGTCCTTGAGGGTGAGCTACAGCCGTCAAATTTTGCTTATGATTATCCAGCTTTGTCAGATAGGGTTTCTCAAGAACCAAAATGCGGATCAACTCGATAGAATATAATGACTCTCAACGTGGTTGGATCTCAAGACCTCTTCGCCAGGCTGCTGATTGAGTTGGCTTAGTCTGTTTAGTTTCACGGATTTCATATAGAATACATAACTACTAAGCTAAAATCAATGACTGAAAATATAGATCATTTGGTTTATATGGGTTTTAGTTTTCATAGGATTATTATAATTTTTCTATTAATGCTTCTTTTCACATATGGGTTTTAGTTTTCATCAGATTATTGGTTCAAATCTCATGATAGGAGTTGAGGGTGGGAGCCATTTTTGAAATAAGGTTGGTCCCTGTTTAGTTTTAGCTTAGTTTTAACTTAGTTTGAAAAGAAATAGAAATAAAAATAAAAACTATTCTATCAGATTACTGGTTCAAATCTCATGAAAAAGGTTGAGTGTGGAAACCATCTATAAAATAGATGTAATATACCTCTAATTTCTTAAAAAAAAATCTTTGAAGTCCTAGATTCTCAATTTAAAGATATATCTAACTCAATCTTATTACAAGTAGATTTAGCACTTCTTCCTCCCACACTAATACGTACCAAAGCTGTTTTATAAGTAAATTTATAAAAACTTTACCTCTTTATGGTAACCCTCGACTCCTTGCAATCATATGAGTGTCTCCTTCTATTTTTAAACGCATGCGCTATACTTCTACCCTTAGCAGACTATAAATATAGATCCCACAGTGTTTACTCAACGATTTTTATACCTATAAAACTATTGCCAAAACACGTTGCGCTATCAAATGCTTATTCAACGTTATATATAAACAAACTAATTGTGCATAAAATGTTTAAAACAAAAACCTATATCTATTTAAGTCCATTAACAAATGAATTGCGCGAGCGAGGCCTACACTGAGTTGAGTGTTAGAAATGACCCTTCATAAATTCTGGAGTGTTCAATAAGTTTCTTCGGATACGGTGTGAGAGAACTTAATGAATTCTTTACTATCCACATGGTCCCAATAAGTACGAAGATCGGACGTGGAAACGGTAGTTAAGGGTCGGTAGTTAAGGGAAGGTGTAATGAGTAATGACCCTCGGTGTTTAAGGCGTTCTAGGAACATCCCCTTGGGATTATCGCGAGTTTAATGTGTCCCTCCAAGAACTTGCCACCTTGCCCTATCTATAGTACTGAGTTTTACGGACTTCCATTAAGCGTCATTGCACTAGTAGACGAGCGCTAGGGTTAATGTTTTCAAGGTCCAAGTGTTGTAAACCTTTGCTCTGATATCATATGTAATATATCTCTAATTTCTTAAAAAAATTAGAGTCTTAGATTCTCAATTTAAAGATATATCTAACTCAATCTTATTACAAGGAGATTTAGCACCTCTTCCTCCCACACTGATACTTACCAAAGCTGTTTTATGATTAAATTTATAAAAACTTTACCTCTTTCTCATAACCCTCGACTCCTTGCAATCATATAAGTGTGTCCTTCTATTTTTAAACGCATGGGTTATACTTCTACCCTTAGCAGACTATACATATAGATCCCACAGTGTTTACGCAACAATTTTTATGCCTATAAAACTATTGCTAAAACATGTTGTTCTATCAAATGCTTATTCAACGTTATATATAAACAAACTAATTGTGCCATAAAACGTTTAAAACAAAAACCTATATCTATGTAAGTCCATTAACAGATGAATTAAGCGAGTGAGGCCTATTGTAAGTTGAGTGTTACAAATGACCCTTCATAAATTCTGGGGTGCTCAATAATTTTCTTCGGATACGGTGTTAGAGAACTTGATGGATTATTTACTATCCACGTGGTCCCAATACGTACAAAGATCAGATGTGGAAACGGTAGTTAAGGGTCGGTTTTCACCTCACCCCTCCAGGGATAAATATCGTCCCATTTGAATTAATTACGGATAAGAGGCTTTCCCCCTCCTTAACGAACTTTTGATTGAGCACCTCGAACCCTAACCAAACTAGAACAAAGAATGTGAATGTGAATGTCAACTTCGGATATGGAGGAGAAGGTGTAATGACCGGGTGAAGGCTATCCACCATGCAGGAGCCCAATCATTGGGAAGCTGCTGCATGGTGTATTAATTGAGCTGCTGCATGCCCATCTCATGCCATATACCATGCACCATAAAACTCCGATACTGCATTTTATATCACGGCGCGTTTATACATGACATGCATGGCATGATATTCCGCCATCCAGTGATTCCTTCAAACGACGTCTCCACCTCCTCTGTCAGAGATCAGGTTGACATGGACGTTGTACATCTAAACCATTACCGTTGCAGGTACCTTCATGAACCATTCCGCATCAATTCCATTTTTCGAGGATTGAGATGGGGTCAACTTCGGATATGGAGGAGAAGGTGTAATGACCCGGCGAAGGCTATCCACCATGCAGCAGCCCAATCATTTGGAAGCTGCTGCATGGTGTATTAATTGAGCTGTTGCATGCCCATCTCATGCCATATACCATGCACCATAAAACTCCGATACCGCATTTTATATCACGGAGCGTTCATACATGACATGCATGGCATGATATTCCGTCGTCCGGTGATTCCTTCAAACAGTGTCTCCACCTCCTCCGTCAGCGATCAGGTTGACATGGACGTTGTACATCTAAACCATTACCTTCCAGGGATCAGGTTGACATGGACGTTGTACATCTAAACCATTACCTTCCTGAACCATTCCGCATCCATTTAAATTCAAAATTTAAACTAGGCGCGTTTCAAAATTCAAAATTTAAACTAGGCGCGCTTCAATTCAAAATTTGAAATTTAAACTAGGCGCGCTTCATTCGAAAGACAAATGCAGGTTACCTCATGGATGCTTATTCAGAGAACATGGCAT
>SNQJ01S0005485.1:36673-79869 GCA_010110895.2 Picea sitchensis | reverse complement strand
GTGCATCCATTCGACTATTGCTGGAAAAATAGGAAAAAGTTCAACAATCGATCTATATCCAAAGTTGGGAACGTCCAGCTTAATCTCCTTCTCGGTCAAATTGGAGAAGCCCATTGCAAAAGCTACCTCGAAGAGAAGTCGACGACGGAAGATTTCTAGTCACAAGTCAACTAAGTGTAGAATATTTTAAGGAAAGGAAGGCTCAATTGTAGCAGTAGAAGTTATTGATAATGTATAATGGATAATTGATGCATTCATCTGGTGAATGGCCGGTGAATGGCCGGATCATCAGAATCCAACTAAAGGTCGAACCATCCAGTGGTGGATAAATGGTTGATAAAGAAGGTTGCTACTGCCTTTCCAGTGTTTTAAATGTTATCAAAGCCCACAACTTGGACTATGAAGATACAATGTTGGCTTACTTACACAACTGGTGGTTCATCTGGAGGTCATTCTCGACTACCAACTCAAAATATAATTCGACATGGACATTCAACCAGAAAGATTTAAAAAATAATAATGTTTTGCTCGTTGAATGATGGCGCTGCCAATGACCATGAAATTTGAGGAACTCTGATCTCAAGTATCAAGATAACATTTATCATATTTTTAATGGAATGATATGTGGTTCAATTCATAATTTCTTAAGCAATTTCCAAAATTTCTAGAAATTGATATCGTCGACCAAAAACCATGCCTTGATGGATGCATTAAAAATTCGCTATGCAAGAGCAATGACCTTGATTGAATAACATTGAGCAGTCTCTCTCTCTCCAGTTTCACTGGGACTGGAAAAATAAAGGCATTCGACCATGGTTGATCAATTACAAGTGTCTTTGACCGACTTCATAAATTAAATATACATAACTGACTAATCGATGGTCATAAAATTGTGATGAGGTTAACTAAATTCCTACCACTTGTGATTCTTCCTAGAGAACAAATGGTCATACAAATCTATGCATATTATAAATAACGAATTCCATGTTGAGAAAATGTAAATTTTGTACTCGACTGACCATGCATAACCCCCGGCAGACCGGTTCCGCTTCCGAATGAAATGAAGAGAACCGACGAAGGCGGCTGGTTGTCTAACCACTTGAGGCAATCTGCCCGTCCATCTTCGACAAGTTTGTCATTGTGTTCAAGCGGCGACGATGATATGAGAGGGCCGACTGGATAAAAGCGGGGCATTCGATCAATATCCGTAGGATTAGATATCTTTCCATTCACAAGAGCTTTGATCTCTTCAGGCTCCAGGTCCTCGAAGGTGTTTAGAAAAACGCCCGTCACTTTCCACAGACACAAGGAATGGTGTTGAAACCAGTAAAATGCTTCATCCGACTTGTCCTGAAGGGGAGCCGGCATATCCTTGCAAAGGATCGGAAGAGTGCCCAGTATCTCTATTGGAAAGTTCGTGTCCTTAAACGAAATTGGAATCTTCAAGACAAGCTTGGGAACTGACAACATGACAGAAAGCATAGATGCAGTGGAAGTGAAGAATATGTATGTGGGTATGCGGAGCTCGATGGCCACATCGATTATAGTGGAGCAGAAAAAATCAGTGATGAAAGCAGAGACGGGAGAGGCAGAGTCGACAAGGGATCTGAGAGCATTTTCCACTGATCCTTTCGATTTCTCGAAAAGCTTAGATACGTAAGTTTCAGGTTTCATATGTTGTGCACCTTTGATCTCCACCTCCGACAGCTGGATGAAGTTGATGTCGAGACCCGAGGACGCCATGTTCTCCGAATAAGCAGCCATGAGGTAACCTGCGTTTGTCTTTCGAATGAAGCGCGCCTAGTTTAAATTTCAAATTTTGAATTGAAGCGCGCCTAGTTTAAATTTCGAATTTTGAATTGAAATGCGCCTAGTTTAAATTTCAAATTTAAATGGATGCGGAATGGTTCAGGAAGGTACCTGCAGCGTTAATGGTTTAGATGTACAACGTTCATGTCAACCTGATCGCTGACGGAGGAGGTGGAGACGCCGTTTGAAGGAATCACCGGACGACGAAATATCATGCCATGCATTTCATGTATGAACGCGTCGTGATATAAAATGCGGTATCAGAGTTTTATGCTGCATGGTATATGGCATGAGATGGACATGCAACAACTCAATTAATACACCATGCAGCAGCTTCCCAATGATTGCGCTGCTGCATGGTGGATAGCCTTCGCCGTAATGACCTTCCTACCAGAGCGTTTAAGGCGTTCTCGGAACAACCCCTTGGGATTATCACGATTTTAATGTGTCTCTAAAAAACCTTGCCACCTTTCCCTAGATATAGTACTGAGCTTTACAGACTGCCATTAAGCGTCATTAGACTAGTAGACGGGTGCTAGGGTTACTGTTTTCATTATTCTTCTTGACATTGGCTTTGTGTGTTCTCTGTGATGATGGTCGAGTTATCCAACCTTCTTTGTAACTGTTCGATACTCAAGTTGTAGGTTCGTACTGGAACCAAACGTCTTGGGAAGACCTCTTCCATTGGGACTCCGCACAAAGGTAAGAGCATCTGGTTAGTCATTTTTTTTTCTAAAACCCATGTAATATAATTTTTATTCAGATTATGGAGTCATTTGTTTGGAAGGTTGCTCGAGAGTATAGCTTGGATAATGGAAATGGTTATACATACGAGGTCTATGGTTTACCTTCATTTAGTTGCAATCTCAGTCCCCTTTGTTGTCTTAGTATAAGCCCACCCCTCGTGAGGTCATAGCGAATCACCTCTCGTTTATTCGAGGAAGGGTAGCATTTCATGAAGGAGACCCATTGTGAGGAAACATAGTGTTGTATAATATATCTCGTCTCAGTGGTGGTCTCCACTGGTTGTGCAGTATTGGATTGAAGGCCTCTGTGATTTTCGACATACTGAGATAACTTACAGTACCAGCATAGTTCCTTGAAATTTCTCAGATGCCATTTATCATTTTCGCTATCCTCACCATTTTGAACCTAGTAGCTAGAGTTTTTTTGTGTCAATCATTGAATTAATAATATATTCCCTATAATTATTACGAGTGGACCTATAACTCAACTATTAAGTACTCTTTGCCATGTGTGGGAGATAATGATTAATATGTCTATGCATGACATATTTGTTCGTTTAAAAGGTAGCTTAATATCGATAGTTAGATCTACTTCTGGTATAAAAGAAATACCTAAGGTTCACAATGCTCAAACTAACATGCGTCATCCAAATATTAAGGAACCCAGTAGCCGTTTACTCTATTTTCATTGTTCGTGAATGTTATGTCATGATGTTTAGTATTGTTTAAATCGTTTTCCTAAATTGATGCACATCACTGATGATGGGCCATGTTTGATGCAAGGGTCCCATCAATGGATTATTGCCCCATCCATCCATGGCCCTGTGCGTCTCTCATGGAGAACAAAAAGGGTGACAGTCACGTGAGCCGAAAATCAGAAGTTAAGTAATCGTCCTCGCATGATGTGTTTTTTTTTATGTTTATTAGTATCACTTTGTTCATGCTTCCCTCAAGTTTTTGCTTGAATATATATTTTACTAACCTTCGTATGGTGATTCTTTCAAGCATTTCCTCTACGCAAAGGTCTTCAAGAAAAATCAACCGTGTACTCAGCACAAAAGGTACTCAAGTTCCCTTTTGTAACCCCTCCATATTTTGAGCAGTCGGTGTTGCAAATTTGCATGTAGTCGTCCTGCGTTGTCTCCTCAGTCTCCTATCGGGTTTGGAAAATTCTTAACAAAAAACTTTAAGCTTGCTCTGGTTATTATCTTGAATTTCACAACTCTTTAAGCACCAGGCTATTATGTTCATTTGAAGTAAAGAAAAGACCGATTTAGATGAATTCTCTTTTCGTTTTGGCCCTCACCCTACTCTGGGAATTTATTCACCGTGGATTATCATTTAAATTGAAAGCTCTATTACAAATCTGGAATGTATGATTTTGAAGAAATAGATCGATGTGTATTAGATCTATCATTTATATAATTTTATTTCCTATCAACAGGCGTTGTTTTATTACAGATGTGTTCAATCTGAACCTATAATAGTTAGATTACATATAACACTCAGTAATAAAATGAATACGGTAAATGAGGTTACGATTATGTGTTTTATTCCATATCGACTAATTAAATGTATAATTATAGACAAATTTATGTATTTCTATACCGGTGCGTCTATCGTTGTTTCGACTGGTAGGATTTGAAATTCTGTTTCATGTGTATATTCATCCTAAAATTGTCTAGCGTTTAAAATAGTGGTTAAATTCTTCCAGTTGGGTCTTCCACATTAGAAAAAGTATACTTAGTTATTCTATGTGATTTATAATGTTGGAGCTTCTCTTCATATTGACTCTTATGGAATAATTTTTCTTCTATAACATGTATATCTTATCAGTGTAGCTTATTGAATCTTATCTGTTATTGTCACAAAGAAAACTAGAGAGGAGTCTCAGACTCTTGGATTTGATATTTATCTGTACAAAAATTAGTTTTACTCCCAATTGACGTACTATGTTTCACCCCCACACATATATATATATATATATATATATATATATATATATATATATTTTTATTTATTTATAACATTCTATGTGAAATCAATAAGTTTATGTTTACATATATCTGTAGAGTCCAGACTGTCTTGTACCTTTCCCTTTAACGAGGAGAAAACTCAGCTATTAACTATGAACTTAAAAAAAATAAAAATAAATAGAGATACCCATAACTTTTTCATATATTCAGACTTGTTAAAACACATAGATAATACCATGTAAAGGTCAATTACAAAAGAGATGATTTCAGAACTAAATTATATGTTTATAAATTCCACATACGAACAAATTTCCACAAGATATTTTACTTCAACACAAACATGTGCATACATCATATATACATTTAATCATTCTAACATAGAAGCACATAGATAATACCATGTAAAGGTCTAAATTATATGTTTATAAATTCCACATACAAACAAATTTCCACAAGATATTTTACTTCAACACAAACCTGTGCATACATCATATATACATTTAATCATTCTAACATAGAAGCACATAGATAATACCATGTAAAGGTCAATTACAAAAGAGATGATTTCAGAACTAAATTATATGTTTATAAATTCCACATAAGAACAAATTTCCACAAGATATTTTACTTCAACACAAACATGTGCATACATCATATATACATTTAATCATTCTAACAGAGAAGGAGAGGGTTGATGTATTTGAACCAGTAGGACAAAGGGAACAACCACGTTCCTCCCAACCATAGAACAAGGCAATCAAATCACCCCCTAGTCCATAAGGGCAAACTTGGAATCTCCTCTTCAACAATGTCTTCCACTCTCTGTAATCTCCTCCTTGCCTCACACTTAATGTTCAGTGTTCATAACAACAAGTACACAATAATTTCTCCTTCTAGCATACTAGGCAGCGTCCTTCCTCCTCACATATGCTATTTTTTTTCACAAGCTTTTTACCTAGGTCTTTTTCCCTCTCTTGGGGATTTTCACATCTTTCTAAATCTCTATTTTTCAGGGGCTACTAATGGTCAAATCTTTGATTTTCCACTTGTAACAATCAACCGAAAGGTAGTTCCAACATGTTCCCCACTCATGGAGTCATGGTCAGCTAAATTTAACATGGTTGTTCCATTTGTCCTCCTGCAATAATTAAATAATATTATGTTTACATACAAGTGTTATAGTAAGATAGTTAGTTGGGTCAAATTATGTCTCTCTCCAATAATCAATAGTCATAATTAATAATAATTAATTACAATTTATCAAATTCTAAATTCTAAATTTTCATAAATGACAAAAATTTTCCAAATTCGAATTTACTAAAAAAGGAATATTTTTCTAATAAATTTTGAAATTCAAAAAAATATTTATTTTTGAGATGTCACAATAGGGCTAGCCCTTGAGTAGTCTCAACCTAGCTTGAAAATAAATAAAAATAAAAACTACTTAAGTCTTAGCCTAGTTTGAAAAGAAATACAAATATAAAATAAAAACTACTCTTACTAGTTCAAATCTCATGGGAGAGGTTGAGAGTGGAGGCCATGTGTATGATAGGGCTAGCCCTTGCGTAGTCTCAACCTAGCTTGAAAAGAAATAAAAATAAAAACTACTTAGGTTAGATCACTGGTTCAAATCTCATGGGAAGGGTTGAGGGTGCCAGCCATTTGTGGAATAAGGGTGGGAACCATCTGTGAAATAAGGCTGGCCCTGCTTAGGCTGCCTAGCTTGAAAAGAGAAAAAAAAAAAAAACTACTCAGTGAGAGAAAAATCAATTTGTTAAGATTATATGATTATTAATTAAATTTTTATGATGGTGTAGATCAATATGGGATGGAGTATACTCCGACCATACTCCATTATATGAGTGTGCAATCTAAGTAGGAGCATAGGCACACCTGGTGCCGGCTAAAAAAAAAAAAAATTATGGTAATGATTCAAACTTCGAAGGCCAAAAAAAAAATTAAATAAATTCTGGTAATGATTCAAACATCGAAACGGATAGTGAAGATACCCGTTTATTAATTTGAGAATTATTGGTAGCTTAGTTTCAAANAAAAAAAAAAAATTATGGTAATGATTCAAACTTCGAAGGCCAAAAAAAAAATTAAATAAATTCTGGTAATGATTCAAACATCGAAACGGATAGTGAAGATACCCGTTTATTAATTTGAGAATTATTGGTAGCTTAGTTTCAAACCCACAAACTGTAAGGAACTCCCCGCCAATCTATGTAATTGTCTAAATTTTATTTTTAAATCAAATTACAGCACGAAGTGCGTGCTGCGATTCTTTCTATATATGCCTGGCTACAAATTAATCGACCAGATTCAAATTGCTTCATTTGCAAATGAATCAAATTAAATGTCAACGAGAGATTACGGTCAGATTTTTTTTAGATTTGCATTCTCTTCCATATTCTCGTTTCACAGTGAACTGCGTGACTGCGTTCTTCTCTCTTTCGTTCTCTTGATTGCGTTTTGCAGGTAAATATTCGTATCATTTCAGTCAGCAAGTTTAAGTGAAAAATTGAAGCCATGATGATGAAGATATGATGATAAAGATATTTAGATATGTAGTCATTAAGGGAGAGTGTTGGAATATATAATTTCTACTTATCTAATATGATGTATTAAGAAGTAGAATCAATCTCTACTTGAGTTGTGTGATCTTATTATTAGGAGTTTGTTAGGAAGTTGGATTTATGAGATCCCAAAATGTGTTTATGATTGAGATATTTGCTCAGCCTCTCATCCTATAATTGGAATAAGTTAGATCCGATAACTATCAGTGAGCTCTATATAATGAGCCATAAATATATTTTATAATGTCAGTGAGCTCTATATAATGAACCACAAAATATAATGAGCCACAAATATATTTTATAATGTATTCAATATCTAATA
The DNA here is from genome assembly GCA_010110895.2 of Picea sitchensis. NCBI lineage: Eukaryota > Viridiplantae > Streptophyta > Pinopsida > Pinales > Pinaceae > Picea > Picea sitchensis. The sequence goes on along the minus strand of SNQJ01S0005485.1, from coordinate 72,437 downwards.
GTAATGTCTCTCTCATTTGTTAATTCATTCATGGTTATCAAATCAGCTGCATAATGTTATTTTAAACTTTCTGGCATCCTTGTTAAGACAGTTATCTTGTATTCTTAATTGTTGAAGTGAGGGGGATGTTGGTGATCACAGATTTGGATCATGATATATTTGGCATGCAATCATTTGATCTCACTGTTCATCTCTTTTTATTTAACTTCTTTCATCGAATTATTTCAGAATACCCTGGATAGTTCGAGTCATAGAAATTTACTAAAATCTCTGGATATCATACAACGAAGAATTAATTCACTGAATTTATTGCTATTTCATTGTGCAGATTTTTACAGTACAGTATTAGGTGGATGTTGGATTCTGTGGAGTATTAAATTAAATGTCAATGTCAATGTGGAGTTTAAATGTTATTCTTAAGTGCAGATTTTACAGTCCAATAAATATCAATATGAGATAGATTGTGATTCCATGCTTAAATTCAATGTGGAATTTATTGGTGTCACTTTTAAATAATAATAAATTAAATAAATGAAAATTGTGAAAAAATAAGAGTTTGGACCTTTATCTCTCCACCCTACTTAGAACCAGAGTTAAAATAAATCTATACTAGTTTTAGGATCAACCACTAATGTTGCATATATTGGGAGGTAATTACGGGTTGAACTGAGGGCTGCATACAGATTGCATACGTCAGTTCTACGCAAGGCAAATCAGGGTTCCATTTATACGATTATCAACCCCTCAGGTAAATCAGGGTTTCATTTACAGGACTGTCAACCCATAGGATTTACAGTTCAGTTGTATTAATCTGTAGCTCAACACTACTGTCATTTTTTCTGGGTGCTCTCTTCCATGCAGGTTTTTCCTATAATGAGATCACTGTCTTTTCAGATATCCATGTAGTTCTTTTCAGATATTCATTTACAGTTCGGGTCTGCTAATCTGCGCCCAATTCTAATGTCATTTTTCCTGGGTACTCTATTGCCTGTAGGTTTTAAATCCTTTTATGAGACTACTGTCTTTTCTGGTATCCGTGTAGTTCTTTTCTTGGCTTTTAAACAGAAGAGCATAAGAGTTGTGTGGAAATATTACATATGTTTAATTTTTTTTTTTATGATTTGAACTGAGTTGTGTTAACTTGACTATTTTTCCCTTTACACATTTTTTATAATTTAATACACTAAATTATAAAAATATTAAATATAGGATATTCAAATTATATATATTTTATCATTCAAACATGGAGTTACAATAATTTTTTGTTGGAGTTCTAATAATTTTTGGTTGAACTTCAAAAAAATCAAACAAAGATTTAAACTACCCACTAAAAATATATATTTTTTTAGAAATAAATAATTTAATATAAATATATATTTTTTACAAATAATTTAATGTAAATTCTGTTAGTTAATTACTTGTTCTTTGAAAAACCCTATCAAAAGAAAAACTCTCCTCTTATAAAACTTTTTTCATCCTAAATTTCTTTGATATTCGCATTTGATTAACTGAAACTTCCCTAATTTGTTTAATATTTTTATTTTAGCCATAATTTCTTACTTGTATATCATCGATTTTTCACAGAATTTTCCTTCTACGTAATCCATTGAACTGCTATTCATGGTAAAAAGTCTTCTTTTTGGTTCGATAGCTAAACTTATACTTTATATTGGTGTTGGTATTGAAGGCTGAAGCTCTCCGCTGTAGCATAAGTGGAGGAGAATGGAATTACTGTTCTGCCAACAATTTTTTCAGGGTACGAATAAAAAAACGTTACATATATAACCGGTCAACAAGTTGCCTTTCTTTCAAATATTCAATATTCTATTTGTATTTCAATCTTTGTTGAAATTTATTAATAAATTGATTAAAATTGTAAATTTTGATGATATCATCAATTGATTAATATGTATAAAAACAAGTTAAACAACATGGAAGATAAGAGGCTACCTAAAATTGCTTCAAAATCAAGTCATAACCACCATGGACTCAAGCTAGGATGGCATAAAGAAGCCCTGTCTTGACTAAACTATTGGGAATAAAGATACTATTAAAAAAAAAGTCAAATCAGAATTTAAGGAAAAAATGTGGTGTGATAAAAAATTAGAGGAAAAAAGAAAATTAAGGTATTACAAAGATGTAATCAAAGCTAATTTAGAAGATCAAAATTATCTATCTGTTTTGCCAAGTGTAAAGAAAAAAATAAACATTGCTAAGATAAGAACAAATTCTCACGAGTTCCATAGTGAAATTGGGCATTGGTCAATTCCTAAAACGCCATGAGATGAAAGAGTGTGTCACCTTTGCAACACTAAGAAGGTTGATCACATTAGATCTCATTTTCAAAATATTGATCACACTACCAACCTTCCTAACCTCTTAACTCAACAAAAGTATGGTGATTTTGGAAAGTTTCTCTTAATGCTTTTCTAGCATAGAAACAAAATTCTAAAGAATCACAAGTAATCACTTACCCTCTTAAGGTCCAATAGACCAATTAAGTCTTAGTAAACGTTAATCATCATCTTTTAATCATCATCATCATCAATATATGTAATATTAATTTTTATACTTCCAGATTTAATATAGAAAATCACCTCATTTCTATACCTCATCTTCACTAACATTTACCAAAATATCTCATGTATGTGAAAAGTGAAAAAAGTGATTGCAGATGTATGCCTCTAATTGTGTTTTCTTAACAGATTTTTCTAAATTTGAAAAAAATATGACCAAATTTAAGATAAAATTAAACAAAAATACCCTCAATAAAAAGGACGAAAAGAAAAATGTTTAAAATACTAACTTGATACATGTATTAATCCAATTAGAATATCTGCCATATTTCCAACATTTTTCTTAGTCAAAAACAACTGCAAAATTGCTTAAAACTCTCTAAATGCCCTTTTTATAAATCCCACATACTTCCATATATCATGGTTAGCCTTTTTCCGAGACTTCTCTAGGGCATGCCATAACTCTAGTAACATTCTCTTTTCTACAAGGCCTGGATTTTGGTATATACTAATTATCTTTTTCTGTAGAATTGCACATGAATGTTAGTTTTACGAATTGAATTCTACAGGCACAATGAAAATCAATGAAAATCAAGGCTAGGGAGTTCCGTTCTTAACATTTTACAAGTCTAATGTGTGAAGACGTTTGTTTGGTATTAATGTTTCATTCAGTTGGTTATATAGTATTAATGTTTCATTTAGATGATTATATATTGTAAATAAAATTCCTGTTTATTGGAAATGAAAATGTATATTTAAAAATTTTCATTTACAAAAGATATTGGTCTATTAAAAATATTTTTGATTCGCAACCATTTCAAAAGAAAAAAATCTTATTAAATTTATTATAAAATAAAAATTATTTTTTGTTACAAAATAATAATTAAAATTTATTTTTTCATTTTTAAAATATATTTGTTTTAAAATAATAATTAAAATTCTATATTTTATAAAATATAATTTATTTTTAAATATATAAATATAATATTTATTTTTTATAACAAATTTTGATTAAAAATATTCTTTTAATTTAAAAATATGAAAGAAATTTTGTAAACAGAAGTAAAATATACTTTCTTATCATCTCATCTTTAATATCAGAGTTGTCATGGTGAATCTTAACGATATTAGGTTCCATCCTCGTATGGCCATGGGAACCCTAACTTAGAGAGAGGGAAGGCATACACTTTTGAATCCTAAAGGTCGAACAACATTAACTTCCTAATGGCATACTATGTTTTTTATTAAAAAAAAACTCGAAGATTCATTTGGCACATGTTTTCAAGTATGTTGGTCATATTTTAAAGAGAGAATTTTTTTTCCGATAATTAACTTTTCCTTTGCCAAAGTTTCAAGCTATCATTTTAGTTGACAATTTAATCCATTTTTCATAAGATGATTCTTCTAAATTTGTTAGGTTCATAAACATCTCTATATCACAACTAATAAAAGAGATGGGGTGGGTGTTTTTTTAGTCACAAATAAATAATTAAACTAAGACATCGACTAAAGAGAAAACATTATGTGTAGGTAGTGACAACTATAAAGGGTGGTCTTTTAGATATTTCTAGAATCATGTTTTGGTTGTTCACAAACAATGATAAACAATGATTAGAATCATGGTTTGGTTGTTCACAAACAATGATTAGAATCATGGTTTGGTTGTTCACAAACAATGATATAGTGGGGATGGGAGTTTTCCTAACTTGAAACCTTATCTTAAAAAAAAATTATGTGTAGGTACTTCAACCCTAAATGTTAGATTTTCTAGATATTTTTTTTAATTAAGTGTTTAAGGTATCATAGCTATTGAGAATCATTGATGGATTTAAGGCATCAAACTTTTCATTCGATTTTATTTGGTGAGATCTTGTTTTTCAGTAATTGTAAAATACCATAAATTGATATATGGGATTACGATGTACTATTTGTTGTGCGCATGAGCCCATAAAAACACATGTATACATATCAACAACAACACATTAAAAATGGAGAAAATAATGGGAAAATAGACAACAAAAAATGCATTCACACAAGACACAATTTACCGTGACAATGTGTTAAAGAAACATCCACATAGAAAGGTATTTGTATTCTTATTTCTCAGGGGTAAATATTATGCAAGAGACTTACAACATTTGAAAATTCTTCTTAGGAATTCATAGATGTACATTGTATTCTGTAAATACTACTAGTTCAAGAACTACCATCGTTACATGAACCACCATCGCTTGCTACTTTTTCTTTTGGGTTTGCATTGTTGTCACAATTCCAACTATATACACCTTGACAAAAATTTACCTCATACCTTTCTGAAGCCCATTTATCACCTTTTATGCAATAAAAGAGAATCCAAACACCACATTAACTTCTCTAATAGTACTAGTTTTGTAAACATGTCTACATAATTTTATTGAATATGGACTTTCTTAATGGCTACTCCACCTCCAACAATAACATGTATTAAAAAATGGTATTTAACTGCAATATGCTTAGTATTGTTGTGATAACCTATATTTTTAGTCAAATAAATATCACTTTGACTGTCACAGAACATATTCACCTTGTCATGTAATTTTCCAAACTCACCCAATAGACATTTTAACCAAGTTTCCTCCTTGCATGCATGCGATACAACTATATATTGTACCTTAGTAGGGGATAAAGAAGCTGTGTTTTGAATCATTGACATATAAAAAATAGGTTGTCCTGCAAGAGTAAAGGCATAAACTGAAGTAGGTCTCATTTTTTCCAAATCACCTACAATGTCTGAATCAACATTACCACAAAGTAAATCACTATTACCATTGTAGCTGATACAATAAGCACTATCTCTTCTAAGATGCCAAAGCACCCATTTCACTACTACCCAATGCTCTTTACTTCAATTTGTCATGTATATAATGAAAGAACCAATTGCATGTGAAATGTCAGGTCTTGTACATGCCATCACATACATTAAACTTCCTACTACAATAGCATATGGTACACAAGACATATATTCTTCTTTATTACTAGGACATAAACATGAAGACAAATTAAATGGGAAAACAAATGGATATTTATCGTTTTCACATTATTCATACTGAATCTCAAAAGTATCTTCTCAATATACTTCTATTGTTAAATCCAAAGCATATCATGTTTCCCGTCTCTATGTATTTCAAAGCCTAAATTTTGTTTTTTTTCTCCTAGATCCTTCATATGAAAATTTGTAGCCAAATTAGACTTTAACATATAAAACCAAGATAACGAATGTACCATTTTCTAAAATTTTGAAGTAAACACAATGGTCATACTCACTTGTTGAAAAAGATTGGCTCGCCATGAAGGAATCGAAAAATTCTTGTACCATTGCCTAGGGGACTAATTTAGGCTATACAATTACTTCTTGAGTTTGCAAAAAAATATTCTTTTGTTATCCTCGACAAATCCTTATCATTGTTCCTTATATATTTCCTCATCCAATCCTCCATGTAATAATGCCATTTTAACATCTAGTTGCTCGAATTCAGGATCAATTAAAGTGACTAGTGCTAACACAACACGAATTGAAACAAGCTTAACAAATGGTGAAAATATTTTATGGAAATCAATACTGTTTGTTTGAGAATACCCTTTCACCACCATTATTTCTTTGTACCTTTCAACATTATCATCAACATTTCTTTTCATTTTGTAGACACATTTGCAAATAACAACCTTCCTGCCCTTTGGGAGTTCTACCAGGTCCCATGTTTTATTGTTCTCCAAGGCATCCATTTATTTTTTCATTTCTATTTTCTTTTTAGCATTGTCAATACCATCCATTTCTTTCTGATAACAAAATTTTTCCGCTTCATTAGATACCAAAGAGACAAATGAAATATAATATCCATACCTCTTAATAGGATTTCTAGCCTGTGTTATCTTTTCAGAGTAGGTTGTGACATTTCCAAATTTTCCTTTATGTTTTCTTTATTCTCATCTACTTCTTCAGAATATTCTTCATGTTCCTTATCTTCTATAGATGGTTGATTATCTAAGTAAATTTGTTGATTTTTGTGTACTTGTTCATGTTTAATTTCAACTTCTACCATGCATAATTTTATGAGAGGAGATTCATCAAATACTACACCTTTGTTAATGATAATTTTGTGGGCAGTAGAATCCCACATTCTCTATCCCTTGACTCCATCACCATAACCAACAAATATATACTTCTTTGATCTCGGGTCTACATAGAAAAATGATCTTTGGAAATAAGAGTATAAGAATCACAACCAAAAATTTTCAAATTTGAATAATTACATGAATGAAATGTCCATGCCTATTCAAGAATGCTACAATTTATTGAAACTACTCATGATTGATTTACCAGATATAAAGTTGTAGTGACTTATTCTTCCCACAATTCTTGTTTCAAATTGGAATTACTAAGCATGTTCCTCGCTCTCTCTAGAAGATTCTTCTTCATGCATTCAACCATGCCATTTTTTTGTGGAGTGTAAACTATGGTTTTATTACTCTCGATCCTAGATTACTTGCAACAATATCCAAAATTCCAAATATGTGAATCTTCCTCTAGTGTCTTTTCTTAAAATCTTGATTGAATTGCTAGTTCTCTTTTCAACCAAATCTCTAAATGGCTTGAATACACAAAACTCATCAAAAAAAAAATTGAGAGTATAGACCCACACCTTTCTATATTAATCATATATAAATGTCACAAAGTATGATGATCCTCCAAAATAAATTGTAGGGGATGGCCACCTAACATCTGAATGGATATAATCTAGAATACCTTTACTTGTATAACTACGTGTTTTAAAAATTTGTCTACACTACTTCCCAAAAACACAATGCTTGTAGAAATCAAAATTAAAAGAATTTAAATATGGAAGTGACTTATTTTTTATGAATACCTTTATACCTTTATCACTCATATGGCCCATTAGTTGATGCCATAAAAAAATAGATTAACATAATTCCTTAGATACCATCATTGGTTCATTTATTTGAGTGCACCCTTCCATGTTGTAAAGGTTACCAATCTTTGTAGCCTTCATTACCACCAAAGTTCCCTTTGACACTTTTGGTTCTACACTTTGACACTTAATTTTATAATCTCTAGAATCCAAAACTTTAAAGGAAATTAAATTATTTTTAAAGTCTGGTACATGTATTACCTCTCTCAGTGTCCTTACAATACCATTGAACATCATAATCTTAATGTTCCCAATCCAAACATTCTCACAAGAAACATTGTTTCCATAAGAACAATACCAACAACAGTATCTTGGTAAGAATAAAAGAAAATCCTATGTGGACACATGTGATTCGAAGCACGAGAATATATTTCCCATTCCTCATGATATTGTGAGACACTAAAAATAGATAAAAATTCATCAACCATACATGAACTTAAATAAACCATATTTTCTTCTTTTGTGGAGTCGTCCTTGGATCCTATCCTCTTCGAGTAGTCTTTCTTGAGATGTCATGAGTTATTGCCGTACCAACATTTTTTCCTACACTTTAAGCCTCTTGTCTTATATGTAGATGTGCCCCTTGAATTCTCTCTTTTTTCTTTGGATCAATCCCTAGCGACCATTTCTTTTGGTGTGGAGGTTTCTATACTAGATTTCCTCTAAAACTCTTTAGACAGCAAGGCTCCCACAATAAAATCGCATTCAAGAGTGTGAATTGTGATAAAGATAATAGAAGTTACTAAGTGGTTTGAATATTAATTCAATGAATGTAACAACATGCCTTCCTTATCTTCATCTTCAATTTTTACACCCATACTAGTCAACTGGCACATAAGAGTATTGAAAACATTTAAATGATTAGCAATTTTTGTACCTTCTTTCATCTGTAAGCTATTCAATTTCCTCTTCAAGTAGATTCGATTTTTCAAGGATTTTATCATGTAAAGGATATCCATTTTACTCCATAATCTTGTTGATATTTCCTCTCCAACAATATTGAACAGAACATCATCTGCCAAAAAAAAACAAATGGTACTAAGAGATATTGTATATATATCTTTCCAGTCCTCGTTTGTCATACTCGTTGGTTTCTTTGTCTTTCTTTCCAATGCCTTGTGCAAACCTTGTTGCACCAACATATCTCGCATCTTGATATTCCAAAGCTCAAATGTATTCTTCCTACTAAACTTCTCCACCTAAAACTTTGGATTTGAAACCTTCACCATGTTGCTTAAATAAAAAGATGAAATTCCACCCACTTTTATTCATAATAGATGCAATAAAATTACAATGGTACAAGTAATGGTTCAAAACACATGTGACCATTTATGGATAATTTGACAGCAGAGTGTCTATGTTTAAAACATATTAAACTATTTTGAAAAACATAATCAAACATTCAACTATGCACATGACACATCTCATTTATTATGGAAATAAATCATGCTTAGTGTAGTAATATATACCATTATCAATTCCATTTTGAAATGTGTGTTATTCTCCTCAATTGCATCTCAATGTACCAACATGACAATGGGATACCAATGTCCTTCTCCTCTTGTCTCTCAGTGTTCTAGTGATCTTTCTCCTCTTGACTATGAGAATTCGAACAACCTTTCTTCTCATGGATTTGATACCGTTTATTGTGAAAATGAGCATATATATATATATATATATATCAATAGAAAAAATTTAATATGGAAAAAATAATTGGAAAATAAACAATAGAAAACATGTTCACACATGACATAAAATTAGTTTGGTAAAACCCGCACAATGCGTAAGGAAACATCCACAGGGAAAGGTATCAATATTCTTATTAATCAGAGGTAAATATTACATGAAATGATTACAAAAATTGCAAATTACTCTTAGGAATGTGTAGATATACACCATCTTCCATAACTACCATTGGTTCAAGAACTACCACGGTTACCTGAACCACCACCATTAGTTGGTTTTTCTTTCATATTTGCATTGTTGTAACAATTCCAACATTATTGGTTTTAGGAGAGGATTAGGAGGCCAACAAATCCATATAATATTGTCATGAACATGAAATTCCCTATAAGATGGGAATAAGCATGTGCCATTTCCTATGACATAAGGTAATTTGTTCATAACTGACAATTTGAATCCATTTATGTTAGTATATCGAAGCAATCAATTTCAATAGTGGTCAGGAAATGTTATTCTAAACATAAATTTAGCAGTATGCAATTTATGCATTGTGCTTTCATAACTCTTAATAAAGTTCCTTCTTCCATTTACAATTGCTTCAAGAAGTTTCTCTACCAAAATTTAATGGGAGGAGAATATAGACAAATCCATAATAATGTATGCTTGAGATATTCCTTAATAGCACTGAATAATTCTATCCAATATTAGATATCGATTCATTTTGTCCTGAAAAAATATAGTGTATCTTTGAATATTTTCTCATGGTCGTATTGAAGGCAAAATATAGTAATAAAATCATTTTTAGACATCAATGTACATTGATTGAAACATTGATGCACGAATTGGATGAGATCCATTTCTACAAAATGTATTGTTGAGGTGATACTCCGATAATTGTATAGATGAGCACCATACTTGTCATGAAATTGATAGGGGATGGATTATAGTAGATCCATCTTAACTCTAGATCTATTGAACACTCAAAGGGATAAAAAAAGAGAGATGCAAATCTTGAATTAAGATGGATATACACTCACATGTGTGTGTGTGTGTGTGTGTTAATAATCAATATCATGAAACTCTCGATTGACATTGTGGGTTGATTAAAAGACAATGAATAATGGTACCAAATAGAATTGAGTGACTTTCCTCATCTTCCAATAGTTAATATAATTTTATTTTTATAGTTTTATTTTATATATAGAGATAATTGTGCATGATTATTATTTATCCCACATGAAATTTAATATTATTGTATTTTTAGTTTTTCATAACATTATATGGGTTGATAAAACAAAAAAATCGAATGGTGCCAAATATAATTGCATAATTTTCCTCATCTTCCAAGAGTTGGTATAATTTTGTTTTCGAAGCATTATATATGTATGTATGCAAATATTTGTGAATGATTAGCCAACACTAAATTTATTATTACTATATTTTTAGATTTGTACAACATATTATATTGGGTCGATATGCATTAATGTTAGTTCTACAGATGGAGAAGATGAACCTTACAATAGGATGAATGTTACAATCTGTCACACACCCACTACAACAACTTATATTTTTCATCTTTTTCTTCAAGGAACATAATCCTCGAGACTTCTATGGGACCTAGCATAGACCCTCTCTTTCCTTATCCTCCTCCAAATGACCACAAGATGGCCTTACCGCAAGCGCCTTTCGCAACTCGCGAATCGGGAATGAAGACTCTCGACTCCCCTTTCTCGAAACATCGATACCCAAGATGTTATATGGGTATGGCTCCCTCCTCACTAGCGCCTACTACATGTAACCGTAGGCTAGGCCAAACACTAGCACAACTCGCAACCTCGCCAGTTGAGGTGTTGAGCTCTTGTGCTCCTCCTTCACGAATCCTCAAGATGCAATAGGTCAATGTTGCATGGACTTTGCCAAAATGACATGCACACGCCACTTGTCAACCCCGTTATACTCTGCTCATGAGCTATGTCACCACCGCTCATCGCACGATACCTCGACTCTCGGCGTTTTTCGGCCTTAGCGATCAAGGTGCAGCTTCTTCATCCTATGAAACCCCGAGCCACGATAAGTCAACAATGGGTTGACTCTTTTCCAGTGTGACATGTGTCCACCACCGGTTACCTTCTTCCTAGGCTAAACACTAGTGCTACTCGTATCACGCGACTTCGCGAGTTGGAGTGTTGAGCCCTCATGCTCCTCCTTCGCGATTTCCCGAGATACGATAAGTCAATAATGGGTTGACTCCTTCCCAAGCGACATGTTTCCATCACCCATCACCCATTCCCACCTTTCTCTGGGTGCTTGTCATTATGCTAAGTACTCAGCTATGTCTTTCTTCAATGCAGGCCAATAGAATTGTTTCCTGGTGGCTGTGATCATCTTTTGGTATCCTAGATGACCAGTATATGGTATTTTATGTAGTTCATCCATTATCAACCTCTTCAAGTCATCATAATCTAGAATATACAATCTATTTTTGTAAGTTAGTAGACCTCCATCTATCATCTGGTAGCCTTCATACTTTATCCCTATGGGTTCTTGCTCCAGGTACGAGGTCATTGTCTGGAAAAATGTGTCTGTTTCTTGTGCATTCCTAATTCTTTCGTTGACATTCGTATCGCAGGTGCTCACCGCTGCCAGATGAATTGCTTTCATACTTCTGCTAAGGGCATTGACCACCTTATTTTCCTTTCCCTTGATGTGTTTGATTTCAAAATCAAACTCACTAAGAAGGGCCATCCACCTACCTTGTCTAACATTGAGTTTTGGTTGGTCAAATAGATATCGCAATCCACAATGGTCTGTCATAAGTACAAATTTCCTTCCCAAGAGGTAATGCCTCCACATTTTTAAGGTGTGCACTATGGTGGCTAGTTCTAGGTCATGGGTCACATAGTTTACTTTGTGCTCATTCAATTTTTGGGATTCATAGCAGACTACGCTTCCTCCTTGCATAAGGAATCCTCTCAGCCCTTCCTTGTAGGCATCTGTGCACACGAGGAAGTCATTTTTGGGATCAACGATCTTCAGCATGGGTGCATGGGTCAGTAGATGTTTTAGGGATTGAAATCTTTCTTCACATTCTTTTGTCCTTGTGAATTTAGCTCCCTTCTTCTGGAGGGCAGTGATTGGACAACCAATCTTAGAGAATCCTTTTATAAATCTCCTATAGTATCATGCTAAGCCCATAAAGGATCTGATATATGAAATGTCCTTTGGGGTAGGCCATTCCGTGATAGACCTGATCTTGCCAGGGTCTACTGCTACTCCTTCTTCAGATATGACATGGCCCAAGTAATGTATTTGCTTCTGGAAAAAGTTGCACTTGCTGAATTTGGCATAGAGATTATCTTCTCTTAGCACTTGAAGCACAAGTCTAAGATGTTTCTCATGTTCCTCTCTATTCTTGGAGTAAATTAATATATCGTCAATAAAAACTAGTACAAATTTGTCTAGGAATTTGCTGAGAACATTGTTCATCAAGCACATAAAAGTGGCAGGGGCATTGGTTAATCCAAATGGTACTACCAAAAAATCATAGTGACCATATCTCGTCCTGAAGGTAGTTTTGTGGATGTCTTCACCCTTGATTCGGACTTGATGGTATCCATATCTCAAGTCAATCTTTGAGAAGATGGAAGCAGCTCCCAATTGATTGAACGGGTCATTGATTCTGGGTAAGGGGTACTTGTTCTTTATGGTTACCTTATTGAGTTGTCTATAATCTATGCACAGTCGGAGGGTACCATCTTTCTTCTTTACAAACAGAACTGGTGCTCCCCATGGAGAAACGCTAGGCCGGATATAGCCTTCGTCCATCATTTCCTTTAGTTGTAATTTAAGCTCAACTAGCTCGAGTGTGCTCATCCTGTAGGGTGTCCTAGACACTGGCATCGCTCCTGGTGCAAGTTCTATCGAGAAGTCAATGTCCCTTCTCAGAGGTAGACCCGATACCTCTTTCGAAAATACATCTCTATATTCTCTTAGTGTGTGGTGATCTTCAAGGCTCGGTTTGTCATCTTCAACTGATTCCAACACCTGTATCGCATAAAGTGGACATCCCTTTCTGCAATACTTTCTCATTTGGAGGGATGATATTTGTCTCACCGAGACAGGTTTTTGGATCCCTTGAAGGGTTATCCTTCTTCCTTCTTCACCTACACATTCTAAGGTTTTATGGTAACAGTCCAGTCTGGCTTTATATGTGGCTAGCCAGTCCATTCCAATCTACAAGTCATATGATCCTAGGGGTAGTATGTTAAGGGTTGCTTGGGTGGGGAATTCAACCATAGTGAATTAGCAAGTTGGTATGACCTCTACTACATTTCTTTTGGTGCTAGTGGATAACTGTACCAACCATGGCTTGGCATGTTTATGTGAATGTAATTTACACTTATCAATGGCCTTAGGGGCTATATAACTCAAATTTGAACCAATGTCAATTAGAATAGACACTAGATGGTTGGTGATCATACCTTCCATTTCCACCACTGAAGCTTGGTGGTCAGCTTGTTTATTATCCAAGGCTGCATAAATTTGCAGCACAGTCCTAGCTACGTCATTGACGATGGTAGCTTCTTGAACGTTGTAAATTCTCCAACTATTCTGTTGTCGGTGCGGGCAGTCCCTTAGTAGATGTTCTTCTCCACAACCCAAACATTTCAAGGGTTCTCTCTTTGGGTTATCAATCTTTCCTCGGGCAGAACCAGAAGGTTTATTTCTGCTCTAGGAGGGGAAATTATGATGATGTACACTTCAGGTTGGGAGGCTCATCCTTGAGTCCTTCTTATAGTTTTTAAATCTTGGGGATCTAAACCCCTTTTTCTGGAATCCCGAACCATTCTTCTGCTTCCAGTTTTCGCGAGGTTCTGTTTGATGCCCCAACTGTTTGTAACAATATCTTTCCTTTCAAATAGTGTCTTCTAGGGTCTTTGGCTCGTCAAACTCAATCTTGTTTTGATAGTCTTTAGGTAGTCCACTGATGAATCATTGCATCTTTTCCTTTTCTAATTTTATATAGGGTACGTACCTCAACAACTCAAGGAATCTACTAACATATTCCTCTATGGTGACTTGCCCTAGTTTGAGTTCATAGAATTCTTTAGTCTTCTCGTCGAAATAATTTTCCGGCAAATACTTCTTTATGAAGTATTTCTCAAACCTTTCCCAAGATAGGTCCTCTTTGTGAATCCATTTTACATTCTTAAGGTCTTCCCACCAAATGGAATCCTTTCCATTCAAGTTGAAACTGGCTACTCGAGCCTTCAAGTTTTCTGAGAAGTCATGGACTCTAAAATACTTCTTTAGTCCAAGTAGCCAGGCCTCCACTTCTTCCCCTTTCTTTATTTCACCGTCGAAAGAGGGTGGTTAGCCTTCTTGAATTCTTCTAGATTGTGAATTTTGGAATGCTTTCGCTTCTTTCACTTTCTTCGGGAATAAGAACTAGTTCTGCTACTAGAAGATCCCTCTAGTTTGCCAGTTTCCTTTCCATAGGAATCATCCGACGTTTTTCCCATATCTTTGGGGTGGACCTTTCTCGAGGTGCTCTTCCCAGTGTGGCCACTTAAAGACAATGTTTTCATATCTCAGGTGGACTTCGAATTTTCTTTGTCTGTCGTCGGTCCACGTGACTGGTGTCAGGTTCATGCTGCAATTGTCTTTCTATGTCGGATAAACTCTGCAACAAGACTACATTAATTTATGTATGCTTCTCTTTCTCTTTTATCAACCTCTTGTTATCGGCCTTGCGGCTCTGTAGTTCGACCATGAGGCTTCTCATAGTCTCAGCCAGATCGGGAGAGGTCTTTACCACTCTCCTTTCGTCAGACTCTTCATCTATGTTGTGGGAGATATCCCCCACTTCGTGGTACATCACCATTCTATGTGTTTGCAGTTTCCCGCAGTTGATCATCCGCTTTTTGTGCAAGAAAAATACTTATTGTTAGTCAACATTATATTCATTCATAACCGGTGCATAATTCATATTTTTCAAGCGCACACACACAATAGGAATTTTCATTCTTAACTTCGGCTTTTGCTAAAGGGGTTAAGATAGAAGGTTACTCCTTTTAAGAGTACTTCAAATGGAGTTTCTGCGCAATTGATTTGTGAACCCAGGCAGGTCAAGTGTTGTAACCATGCTCTGATACCAATTTGTCACACACCCACTACAAAAACTTAGATTTTCATATTCTTCTTCGAGGAACATAATCCTCAATACTTCTATGGGGCCTAGCGCAGACCCTCTCTTTCCTTATTCTCCTCCAAATGACCACAAGCTCGCCTTAGCGCAAGCACCTTTCGCAACTCATGAATCGGGAATCAAGACTCTTAACTCTCCTTTCTCCAAACACCAATACCCGAGATGCTATATAGGTATGGATCCCTCCTCACTAGTGCCTGCTACATGTAACTGTAGGCTAGGACAAACAATGGCACCACTCACAACCTCGCCAGTTGAGGTGTTGAGCTCTCATGCTCCTCTTTCGTAAAACCCCGAGACGTGATAGGTCAATGTTGCCTAGACTCTGCCAAAATGACGTGCACATGCCACTTGTCAAACCCTCTATACTTTGCCCACGAGATGTGTCGCCACCGTTGGTCGCACAAGACCTCGGCTCTCGGCATTTCATGGCCTTAGCGATCAAGGTGCAGCTTCTTCATCCTGCGAAACCCCGAGCCATGATAAGTCAACAGTGGGTTGAATCTTTTCCAGTGTGACACATGTCCACCACTAGTTACATGCTTCCCAGGCTAAATACTAGTGCTACTCACATCCCGCGGCTTCGCGAGTTGTAGTGTTGAGCCCTCATGTTCCTCCTTCACGAGTTCCTGAGATACGATAAGTCAACAATGGGTTGACTCCTTCCCAAGCATCATGTGTCCATTACCCATCACCCGTTCCCACCTTTCTTTAGGTGCTTGTCATTATGCCACATGTCAACCACAAAGTCCCCACTTACGGATGGGTTACATGTTTACACGAGCCCTCGGTGCTTAGCACTTAGCGACTTCTACAATAAAAAATAAACTCTCTCAAGTTTCAAACTCCCAATAGGTGATACCCACGAAGGTTCTGATCCAACGGTTCTCCCTTGCCTTGGATCCAACGGTCACGATCACGTCGTGATCTCACGAATCGTGAGTTCATGCAACCCTACCCTTTACCACTCCAAGTCGCGAGTCAGGGAAATGATACTCTCCTACCTATACAAAGGCTAAGATCGACGGTCAATAGGGCTCTGTCAGATCCTTGGATCTACGATCCAAGATCCCATCGCTACATGCAAAGGATGAAAGGGTCAAGGTGGTAACACATGTGATCCTCCTCTAGATCCATCGGTCTCGACAGATCTAGGGTATTCCCGAAAGGATTCCGACCGTTCACCAACCAAATGATAGGGTATTATCTCTTTCTATAATTGGGCTCGCTATCCCTTCTGATCTTGAATCACGAAATTCAACTTCTCGGGGCCTCAAACTCCCACAACTCTGAGATCTTAGAAAGATACCCATCTGGCCCCAGGCTTAACCATTTGTACAGAAACCAACAATGACATATAAGCATACACATGTATCCATTATTTCTTGTTTAAAACACCATGCAATCATTCTACATAGAAATTATTATGGGCATATAAACACAAGAATGCATTCATGATATTCAGTTCAAAATACAAGGTATAAAACACTTATCAAATCTACCAGGCGTAATGCAACTGCTGAGAGGGGTGCTTGTTTCCACCCAACCATAGGCTCAGTGACTCCAATCGGATTTACCATTAGCCACCCCCGAGCTAGACCATAATGCTTTGAGGTTCAGTCTCCTACTTCCAGCTCAACAGAAATCAAGGACGGAGGTTACTCTCCTTCTCCTGATGCAAGAAAATAATCCAGGACAAAGGTTACTCTCCTTCTACTGGTATTCATAACTCCCTGCGTTTCCAGGGTTTCTCCAGTCTCTTTCGTGATCCCCATCGTGGGTGTTGCTCTCTCTCCCCTACCACATTTCCTCTCTTCAAATTTGTGTCTGTGAGGTTGTGTGTGGTGTGAATTCCACCATCTATGGTCAGGCCTGAGCACTGTTACTGATGGGCAGTTCACCCCCATCCCCTCATTAACTCTTGAGGAGCCTCCCCACCTACCAATCTGACGGGAAATCCATTCTTGGATCAGAGAGCTTCTTTGGTTTGTGAGCAAGTATAAACCAGTATAGTACTGGCTCGGTGGCAGTTAACGCAACCATTACAGGTCCCTTCCACCACCTCTCATTAGCCATTGTGGTCTCTTTTAGCACATCCCCCTCCCAGCAGTCATGCAACACATATTCATAACATAATTTACATTCATCGACCTTTTATACAAGGGTTCATCAAATCAAACATTCACATCTTTGACTTTGCCATAGTTCTTGGCCAATATAATTATTTTTACAGACTAGGGGAAACAGGGTGTTACACAATCCCTTCAATACTAGTCTATAAAATGCGCATTGCTTCTCTGAGGGCAATGTGTTCCATGTGAATTTTGATAATTAGAGGGAGTTTAGTTTGCATTTGAAAAACACCCATTTGGTTCGATGAAATGATTAACACAAGGATCCAGTCTCTCATCATGAGTATAAAATTCAGATCGTTTTGATGTAGAGACTCCTAGATATCAAAATGAGGAAGATCATGCTTGAATTATTTATGACTAACCTCATCTCGATTAGGTATTTTTATAACAAGTCTCTAAAATTCAAGAAGACAAGTAGGCATGATTAAAATAAATAAATGTACTATATGAATAGAAAGTGAGATATGATTTTACACCTCTCTAAGATAGATCCTAATAAATTATGAAGGAAAGTTCTCGCTTGTAAAACTAAAGAGAACAATATGACTCCTTTGAGGGGATATAATTCCTACCTTAAAAATCATTATAAGTCTCCTTTTAAAAATATTTACAAATCTCCTTATGTCATGGACCATATAAGTTTTTTTCTTTTAAATACATATATTTTGGAGTTCAATAGGTCACAAAACAGAAATATAAGGACATCAAAGGATAGAAAGAATAAATCCTAAATAAGGTTTTCCTAAAACCTCGACTCAATCATTCATTGTTGTTATATTTGAAAACAAGGACAGAAACAACCCCTCTAATTATAGGACCATTTTGATTGTCCCTCTTTTAGCTAAGGCATATGGGATTATTCTAGAAAAGATGATCAAGATATGACTACAAAGTTATGAAAAAAGAGCTAAAGGCCACATCGAATTTATGACCTATCATTCAACTATGGACCACCTTTTTGTGCTTAGGATCACTATGGAAGTGTGTCACAATAATAAAATAAATTTCATGTTTTTCCGCATTAACATTATAAAATCATTTGATGCAATGCCTAAAATTAGCCTCTAGAATATATTAAAAGATCTAAAAGTTCCTTTCAAGTTGAGAACTATTTTGATAAGGTTATAAACGAGTGTTATTACCAAGTTTATGAACATTAAGGGTTGGTTGGAAGAAATTGATTGTAATATAGGAATTAAGAAAGATTGTTTTGTGTCCCCTACCCTTTTTGCATTATACATCGATAAGTTAGAGACTTGTTTGGACGAATAATGATGTATCAACATGTTTGCAGTTGGAAGGAACACCATCCTTCTTCTTTACACCAAAAATATTATTCTTGTGGCAAGCAGTCCCTATAACCTTAACGAGAAACTAAATATTCTCAAGTTATTTTTTCTCTGACAAAACAAAAGTTATGATAATCAAATCCAAAAATGTCACTTACACTGATTTCATATATACCAATAATAGATTAGAGAAAATGAATTCATACAAATATCTCAAAATCAATCTTCATCACAAGCTTAAATAGAATTAGAACATTGAGAAAATGAGAAATAGAGGGTGGAGATATTATTATGGAATTGAAAACATTTGTGAATTAGTGGACCCTTGGATTTGGGATTAGAAGAAAATCTTCTTTAATATTCTTCTCACTATTGTTATCTTATATGGTTGTGAAGTTTATCGATGAAACATCTCTAGGGAATCATGGATAAGGATACAACAAATATAAAATTGTTTTATAACTTAAATAATAATAAAATTAAATGCAATTGGGCCACTAGGAAGGGCACAACCCTTCCTTCACCATGTAGCACAAGAGAGATTATACTTTAGTTAGTTATTTATATTGTAATATACACTTTCTCGCATTTTTGAGCAAGGCATTGTTGAATAAGTGTTGGTGTGTCAATTTTTTTTCAGTCCGTTGTTTTCTAAATGGCCTCCACCAGTCTACTTGAGCATGGAATTTTAGCAATAATAATTAGTATTTTAGTCAGTTGTTGGGTAAACATCGCTTACTAGTTCATTTTAGCAGGGCACTATAGAAATAAAGAAACAAATTCCTTTGTAATTGCAAATAAGGTAGAGGACAAATTCACTCGAAATAATATTAAAGGGAAAGCCTCTCTTTTAGAATAGATTGATGGTAATTTTCAGTTTCTGATATGTTATGTTCGTGCTTGTTATGTGTTTTCTCGTACTTTTTTACTACCGTTGTGTTTTTCTAGTGCACCCTGTTTTGTGAGTGTGTTCTTCATATCTGAGTTGTATATCAATTGGTATCAAAGAAAAAATCTTGGAAATATTCTACTTGCAATCAATATGTAGATGGAATGACCATCTATAAATCTCAGACAATTGTTTTTTGCGATAGTCAGTCTCAACAATCAATATTGTACTTAGAGCTTCCGGTGTGCCCTTCTCATGGTTCTCTGGTGTCCTTGTTTTCCATAATTTCAATGTTCCATTCTGAGGGATTTCATTGCACCATTCTCTAGGATTCCAGTACATACTTCTATGGGATCTCCAACACCTTAGTGTGTTATCTTGTGGATGAAAATCATGTCGCCTCATAGAGAGGAATATGTAGAGGATTCAAACTCCACTTTGTCTATACATCAGTTCATTAATTATCTTTCACTCTTCATGAGCTACTTTTCCTATAACAACAACGAGATCCAACCCATATGCAACTCAACACATGCTTTCAATTGCCCAAATTTGTAGGGAAGATGAATGGAGAGACTATCGGTTCCTATATCCATAGTATTTCAACCTACTTCAATACATGTCCAGAGATTGAAGAGGACACAAAGTTTTAGATATACATTTTTCAATTGGAGAGCATAAGCCAAGACTAGTGGGATATGCAACTTGAAATGTGTCAATTTGTTATTGAGATCAGCGAGCCAATGACTACAACCTCTAGATGAATTTCTTCTTAGGAAAATTTCTATCAGGCCTTATGAGAACACTTCTATCACCCAGGGTATCTCCATGAACTCCTCATGAAAGGATTGCAGCTCCAATAATGATCCAATAAATCCACCCGAAGCTACATCGATGTCTTCTACAAATTGCACATCCAGTTGCACATTGTTGATATGGAAGAGGCATTAATTACCAAATTCAATTCTAGTTTATCAATTGATCTATGTCATGAATTTGATTTATTTGAGATTCCTTCCTTGAAGAAGGCCTTCCTGTGACCCTTGATTTTTGAACACAATTTTTCTCTTCGAATCCACTTTCCTCAAATTTGATATGGCCCTCCCACTCCCGGTCCTTCTAAGTCTATTTTTCCCCTTGCTTCCCTATCCACTCCCATAAATGTGGCATGGTGTACTTTTCATAAGAATAACTCTCACACCTTTGTTGACTATCACTCCCTTAAAAATATGTGAAGCAACAAGATTTTAGTTGCAAAATTTACTCAAACCGAGTCCCACGACCAACTATAAATCGTCTCTCTTGACAATCTAACTGAAGCAGATCCCTCTCTCATCTTGATGATAGCTACAGAACCCTTTACCTCTAATGTACCTCTATTTTTCCATAAGTATCAAATTAAGCATGAATTGGACACTCTCATCCTAGAAAACAACATCCAAAAGAACCTTGTGTCCCAGGACCTACTCTAGTGCTTGCAACTACCAAACACTCCACACTCGAATCCTTATTATCTCAACTGGGTATAAAAGGGAACCCTCGTATTAATTTAATGTACCATATGTAATAAAATATGTAGAAACAATAATATTCAATAGAAATTAATGGAACAACAATATATTGAGAAGCGAAATACCATAAATAATATCTTTATTCAAATAAATCAATGTTCACTTGCCTCTATGAGGGGGAAACCTCCATCAAAGCATAGCTCTATTACAATAATTCTCAAGAAAAACAAATTCATGCCTCTGACTCTTATTTATACTAATTCATTATTCTAAAGAAAATTTTGGAGTAAGATATTTCTAGAAGCGGAAGCTTCTATTGAATTGTTTAGATTTATCAAATAGGACTTACTAACTAATGTCGGTCTTTATTACATGAAAAATATATTTATGTGTTATTAACTAACGTTGGCGTTTATTACATGGAAAATATATTATTCTATCTACGTGAGGGGTTAGGTCCCTAACAATTATTGTCTCCCGGTACTATGCAATCACATTTTCTATTGGCCCTTTCCAAGATACATGTTTTGTGATTTCTCACCCTTATATTGTGTATATTCGTTACTTGGCCTCCCTTACCAACAAGCCCGACACATTGTCTACCATGTGAAAACTCATCAGTACCATCTGCAGCATGAGGGGCGCACATATGTTCTCACCTTATCTACTCTTAAATAACCCTCACCTATGAATGGTAAGGAAATTATTAAGCAATTCAGCCTCCACAAAGACATTTATCTATGTTTAGTACGCCCTTTTAATCCAGATAACATCACCAACCCGCATCTCCCAAAATGACTCCCTTGCTCCAAGAATTTTAGGATGTTTTTATTCAATCCATGAGCGTGCCCCCGTATCACTCCATTGAACACACAATTTATCTTATTCATGGTGCCTCTCTGCCAATGCACCATCATATCGCCTTTCTACGTGAGAGGTTATGAATATCAAATGCAAAATTGGAGAACTCCTGGAATACTACAATATCCAACCCTCCTCATATCTTGTGCATCCATGACCTTTATTATTCCTCAAAAGGAGAACTTATAATGGGTTATGTTTACATAGTATCATGCCATTAGTAAATCCACCATAAAAATCCAATATCCCTTACCCCAAATTGAGGATTTTTTGGACCACTTACAAGCGGCCTCCTTCTTCACAAAGATGGATTTGATAGCCAAATACGACCAAGTCTGCATGAAGGAATATAACATCTCGAAGACAACATTCAAGACCAAGTTTGGTATTTTTTAGTGGTTGGTTATTCCATTTTGGATGACCAATGCACCTGCCATGTTCATGAGGTTAATTAATGATATTTTCAGACCTCACTTCCGTAAGTTTCTAGTTATTTATCTGGATGATATATTGATTTTAAGAGGGTCATGGGAAGAGCATCTTCAGCATGTCCATAGTGTGCTTGAGTTACTACGAGCACATAATATTTAGGTCAAGGAAAATAAGTCCTACTTTGGAAAAGAAACAGTGCAATATTTAGGCTTCACCTTAGACAGAACATGGGTGCACCTAGACCCATCTCAGGTGTAGGACTTATCACAATGGAAAACATCCTCCACTGCACATGAGCTTAATAGTTTCGTGGGAGGAGTTAATTTCTTTAGGAAATTTGTCTCTCATTTATAGAGACTAGCTTGTCCTTTACACTAGCTAGCCAATCAAGCAAAATTCTTGTGGAATGTTGAGGCTAAGTGACACTTTGAGAGGCTCAAGATATCATTATGCTCTGCTCCTATTCTACAATTGCTAGATTTGGAGCATCCCTTAGAGATTGAGATATATGCCTCCTAATTTTCTAATGGGGATATAGTTAAATAGGGAGGTCACCGAGTGGCCCACCATTCAGAGATGCTTTTTGAGGCCAATTCAATTACAATACAAATGATAAGGAATTATACAATTTGGTGCTAGTGTTGAAGTAGTGGTGACATTATATTTTGGGAAAATAAACCATTCTACACAAACATCATCATTCCCTAGTCTTCATTAATTCACGGAGTAAAATTTAGGAACAACATTGGATCTAAAGTGGGAAACATACATTCAATAATTTCACCTCATCATCAAGTACAAAAAAGGGGTCACCAACAAGATGGAAGACTTGTTAAGTCGACCACCCACTCAAGTTATGCACATTTTAGAGGTGTGTTGTGCATCATCTGACACTTGGAAGGAAGCTTTTGCAACATATGTGCACTTCAGGGATATTTGGGGTATGCTACAACAACCGACCATCACCAATCAAACACCCTTTTTGGATTACACCATTCATGATGGATGGATTTAAAAATTGATCCAAATGTGTGTTCCATAGTTAGAGGATCATATTATCCTCATCAAGGAGGCCCATGCCTCTTTGTGCGGAGGCCATTTCAGTAAAACCAATACCATTACGAACCTCCAACGCCACTTTTGTTGGCCTGATTTGCCTAAAGAGGTGCAGAAGTTCATTCATGCCTGCTCAATGTAGTCCCAAAGTAAGCTTCCTAACCACAAACATGGTCTCTACCAACCTTTACCAGTAACATCCCATCCATGGGAATCTATTTCCATAGGATTTTTTAGTGGTCTTGATCTGGATTATTTTCGGTACGAAATGAGATCGGATATATAATAAAGAAATGTTCAGAGATATCTCAGATATACAGTAAGATAAAAAAAATGTATCATAGATGCAACCATAAACCCATAGATACAGTAATGCACAATTTTCTATTAATGAGCGAAAATGTACAAAGACTGTAAAAATACAGAGTGAAAGACTCGCTAGAATGGTGGGAGCTTATCTATAAGAAGAGATGTGACAACTACTCGCATCCATGAGAAGATTATTTTAAAATGAGAATCCAAAGACCTTTTTATCATAAATAAAATCCAAAACCCTAACCCGGAAGATGAAAAACCAATAGTTTTGTGAACCTCGTTTTGGGTAGTTTGGTGTATCAACTTCATGGGGGCATAACTTTGGCATACAATATTTGTTTGGGGCGCACGATAGATCGTTGGAAAGGTATCGTTGAGGAGATTCACTTTGGGGGCTCAGTAAGAGAATTTGAATATATTTGAGAAGATATATACTAAAAAACATTCCTTTAGGCTCTCAAAATGGTCCCGTAAATTAAAATCTGCTAAAAATAGTAAATTACCAAAATTGCCAAAAAAATGTTTTGAGCCAGTTGGAAAAGGTGGGTTTCCATAGATATCCACCTAGATCAATCCTCTATCCTTAGGAAGAAATGGTCTCCATTGTGTTTATTTCCTGGGGAAGAGGGAAAAGACTTTGTTCAATCCACATCTTGATGAGTTTCTTTCCTTGTTGGAAAAGTTGTGTTGCTTAGCTTTTTGAAGGTTGTCATGAACCTGTGGCTCGAAGGGTTGTAAATTTTTAACAAGTATGGATACATGAGATGTCTATGTGAAGAAGGAATATTTGTGCTTTTCTATAGTCTTGTCAACCTGATTTTGTTGTATAAAAGGTGCTTGGGCCAAGGCTGTAGTGGTTGCAATATCATTTTGTTCACCTTTTGAACAAATTGTGAAGAAGCTAAATTTTGTAGTATGAGATACTACGTTGAGACATTGTTTAAGTGGGACAATAGTCAGAACCACCTCTGGGATCCTGTAGAGATGACCCCCTAGATTAACAATGACACTACGGGGTCGAGACTCATTGATAGCATGATGCTTCCACATATATGGTTGGCCCAAGAGAACATCACATACATCTAGCGGGGAAACATCACATAATACCTCATCCTTGAAGGGATGGATGTAATATGATAATCGAAACTGATGGATGACATGGAGATCTCATCCCTGGAGATCTGAAAGTTAAATACTGCTAAAAATAGTAAATTACCAAAATTGCAAAAAAAAATGTTTTGAGCCAATTGGAAAATGTGGGTGTCCATTGATATCCACCTCGATCAATCCTTGCTCATTAGGAAGAAATCTTATCCATTGCATTGAGTGCCCAGGGGAGAGGGAAAAGATTTTGTTGAATCTTCATCTTGATGAGTTTATTGCCTTGTTGGAGAAGTTTTGTTGCTTAGATTTTTGAAGGTTGTCATGAACCTATGGCTGAAAGGGTTGGACCTTTTTAACCAGTCTGGCTACATGAGATGTCTATGTGAAGAATGAATATTTGCGCTTTTCTAAGTATTTTCAACATAATTATGTTGCATAAAAGGTGCTTGGGCCAAGGTTGTAGTGGTTGCAGTATCCTTTTGTTCACCTTTTGAACAAATTGTGAAGAAGCTAAATTTTGTAGTATGAGATACTACCTTGCGACACTGTTTACGTGGGACAGTAGGTGGACCCACCTCTGGTATCCTGTAGATATGACACCCCAGAGTAACAATGACACTACAAGGTTGAKACACATTGATAGTATGATGCTTCCACATATATGGATKAACCAAGAGAAAATCACATACATCCAGCGTGGAAACATCACATAATATCTCATCCTTGAACGAATGGACTGATGTAACACCCCAGGTTTCAAACCCACATTTTAAATAATGCATTGTTACAATGTTGAGAGGCYAGAGTGGCCAAACARTTATTAAGAGGCCAATGTGCCCAAGACATGTAATGTTTTATCATGATTAATAATAAATACATGGTTGGCTGCTAGATGGAAAAGGACTAGAGTTATAGGGGGCTATGATTCCACAAGAGAGGGGGATTGAGGGGCTACGTGTTTATTCCTATGTTAATCACCCTTTTGTCTAAGGGAGGGGATTGGTTACATGAGCTTCTTGGGGAAGGCTAGGAGGTTCTTGATTTCCCCACGAATTTACTTAAACTTGCCTCTGGTATGATGGGGGGGGGTTCATCGTTGGCTCATTTTCTCCTTCACGTTTTCATTTGCACCATTATATCCCTTACGAACTTTTCATGCACGCACCTCCATGCACCCACTTACCTGTTCATTGATCCATCTGTCATATGCATCTTGTCTCGGGGAAAGGGAGCCAAATTGCTGAATATTAGCCACATGATAGTTGGTTGTAGTGGTCGTTGGTGTGATCGAGCCATGACCTAAGGCCACATGTCTGAGATGTGTTGGTCTGTGTCCAGTGTTTCTTACAGTTGTGAGTCCTCAGAGTTGTAGCATTGGGATTCTGGACCAGTTGCATTAGAGCCCAAATTAAGGAGAAGGACTACATGAGGGACTGCATGGCAGAGAAGGCTGGAGTTTCATTCTCTTGGGTGGTGCAAGCTAGCTAGAAGAGATTTGGGTACCTCGAATGCTGTGAGAGCTGGGAAGCCTGTGAGAGCTTGGGTTCTGACTATTTTGGGAAGCCAAGCAATACTCTAGAATTGTCCTTGTGGATTCATATCCCTAGCTTGGGGGTGACTCTCCTGTTGATATTTGGAACAGTAGTGTCTACAGTTGGATGGAACATCCTTGGTCTGCAACCAGTTGGTGTCATATTTCATACAGATAAGTTCTCTTTGTTATGGTGTCATTTATATCTATATGAATGTATTTCTGATGTGTATATTTAATTATCGTTTCATTGAATCTTTAGACTATGCATGCTTGTTGGATAAGGTTGTGCATGTCGTTAAAGTATTTTTTTTTATACATCCTTAAATTTTAAAAGGTATCTGTAAGAGAAATAAGTCCAAGGGTGGGATTGAAGGTAGTGTATCCCGACCTTTGGGTGGTTGGGTATGTTACATTTTGGTATCAGATCTTCTGGTTGAAACACCGGGTTGGTATGGGTCGGGTCTGTTGATCAGAGTCTCGTGGTCGAGATCGAAATCTGACCGCAAAGTTGAAAATATCAGGAGGAATGGCGTTGCAAAATCTACGCGAGAGATAGAACGTTAAAGACCCATGTAAGGGGTTCAAAGGATCATGGCCATCCCCTTCGAATTTAGGAGCGATCAACACTATAGGATCAGGAGAGATCCATAATCAGTAATTTTTGATCATTTGGAGTATTGAAAGCTCAGATAGAACATGACACATGTCACCTGCCTAATTGGGCCATGTGTCCGGTTCCANTTGGCCTGTGTCCAACGTTTCTCACAGCTCCGAGTCCTGAGAGTTCCAATATTGATATTCTGGACCAGTTGCATTGGATCCCAAATTAAGGAGAAAGATTGCTTGAGGGACTGCATGGCAGAGAAGGGTGGAGGTTCGTTTTCTCGGGTGGTGCAAGCTAGGTAGAAGAGAGTTGGGTACTTGGATTGTTGTGAGAGCTTGGGTGCTGACTGGTTTGGGAAGTCAAGCAACACTCTAGAACTGTCCTTGTGGATTCATAGCCCTGGCTCGGGGGTGATGATATTGTTGAGATATGGAACAATAGTGTCTACAGTTGGCTGGAACGTCCTTGGTCTATAGGCAGTTGGTGTCATCTTTCATAAAGATAAGTTCTCTATGTTATGGTATCATTTACATGTCTATGAATGTATTTTCGTTGTGTATATTTAATTATCTTTTAATTGAATCTTTAGAATATGCATGCTTGTTGGATATTGTTTTCCATGTTGTTAAAGTCTTTTCTTTTATGCATCCTTAAATTTTAAAATGTATTTGTAAGAGAAATAAGTCCAAGGGAGGGCTTGAAGGTAGCGTACCTCGGCCTTTGGGTGGTTGGGTATGTTACACTAGATCATTCCTCCCTCCTTAGGAAGCAATGGTCTCCATTGCATTGAGTGCCCGAGGAAGAGGGAAAAGAGTTTGTTGAATCTGCATCTTGACGAGTTGCTTTCCTTGTTGGAGAAGTTGTGCTCCTTAGATTTTTGAAGGTTGTCATGAACCTGTGGCTGGAAGGATTGGACCTTTTTAACCAGTCTGACTACATGAGATGTCTATGTCAATAATGAATCTTTGGGACTTTTTATAGTCTTGGTGACCTACTTCTGTTGGATAAAAGGTGCTTGGGTCAAGGCTGTAGTGGTTGCAGTATCCTTCTATTCACCTTTTGCACAAATTATGTAGAAGCTAAATTTTTTAGTATGAGATACTACCTTGCAACACTATTTAGGAGGGATGGTAGTTAGAACCACCTCTAGTATCCTATAGAGATGACCCCCCAGAGTAACAATGACACTATGAGGTCAAGACTCATTGATAGCACAACGATTCCACATATATGGCTGGCCCAAGAGAACATCACATACAGCCAGTGGGGAAACATCACATAATACCTCATCCTTGAAGGGATGAATGTTGTATGATAATCGACACTGATGGATGACATAGATATCTCGTCCCTGGCGAAGCCACCCAATGTTGTATGGTTGTGGGTGTGGTGTTGTCGACAATACCAATTGTTTGACAACCTCTATTGAGATAAGGTTATTTTGGATTTCATTATCAACAAGAAACTGCAATGGGGTCCCCTTCACCCACATCTATGAATGAAAACAGATCTCCCCCTCTTCAGGATCTGTTGGTTCTTCTGGTTGAATTGATGTGATCATGACAATAGTAGTAGGGTCTTCGTTGATGATCTCTCTTCTCTCAGTATTTTTTGAATTAGATTTTGAGTCAGGGTTCAGATCCTTATCTTTGATTTCGGCCACCAATGACTATTTTGAGCGACATTCATTGGCATTGTGCTAGGGGATTTTGTTGAAATTGCACCATTTTCTGCTTTCCTTCTTCATCTTCCCATGACCCTTCTTTTCCTGTGGGTTGGAATGGTTTTTTTGAGGTTGTTTTATAGGTCCGTATTTATCATACTTTGGTTGTTGCGGATTTCCACACCCGAACTCCCATTTGTTCTGGTGCTTAAATTTCTGCTCTATTTTAACAACATATCGATAAGATGTACTAAGTAATGAGATGTCCAGAAAATCCATTTCAGTTTGGATGTATCGGTGTAGAGCCCCATGGTATTTTAGAACCAAATGTTGTTCAGAGTCTTTGATACCCAGCTTGGTGCGCAAGGTATGGAAGGTATTGGTGAACTCTGGAACTACTTGGACCCTCTCTTACCACATTGTGGTCCATCTCATATACTACTCCTCATAGTTGCCAACAGGGTAATATTGTTCCTTTCTGCATCCAAAAAAAATTCCCAAGTGGGATCGGCCCCATATATTATAGACTGTTATGTGAAAATTTGATCCCAGTAGGTTTGCCACCGATGTTTGACATGGGGAAGATATTTAAGGAGTGCAAAGGTGATATTTTCCCTGTCAAAAAAATGGTGAAAAAATAAATATCCTTCTAACATATTTAACCATTTGTCTAGGGAATCCACATCTATCTAACCTTCAAATATAGGGATATCAAAATTAAAATGTACCTTGAAAGGAGAGGTGCTCAGAAAGTGGTTGTTTGATGAAGATGCACCTGTTGTTATTGGCATACATTGAAGGAAGTGGGAAAATTTCTCCATCATTTCATCCCTCTATCACGTGAGAGCTTGCTCAAGCCACAGATTGATAGAATCATTTTCTCCGTCATTTTTATTTTCTTCCGCCATGGAGGGTTTCTTGCGTGTGTGAGAGCGATTTTATTCAAGATAGACAATAGTGATACCCAATTTTCTATACTCAGAACTCGTCAGGGAAATGCACTGAAAAAAATGATCAAGAGAAACCTACTCTGATACTGATCCAGATTATTTTCGGCACGAAATGAGAGAGGATATATAATAAAGAAATGTACAAAGATATATCAGATATCCAATAATATATATATATATATATATATATATATTTGTCAGAGATGCAACCATAAACCTAGAGATACAGTTATACAAAATTTTCAATTAATAAGCGAAATTGTACAAAGACTGTAAAAATACAGAGTGAAAGACTCGCTAGAATGGTGTCAGCTTATCTCTAAGAAGAGATGTGGCAGTTAATCGGATCCATGAGAAGGATTTTTTACAATGAGGCTCCAAAGGCCTTTTTATCATAAATAAAATCCAAAACCCTAACCCCAAAAGATGAAAATCCAACAGTTTTGTGAACCTCGCTTTGGGTAGTTTGGTGTATCAACTTCCCGAGGGCATAACTTTAGCATATGATATTTGTTTGGGGCACACAATAGCTCGTTGGAAAGGTATCATCGAGAATATTAATTTTGGGGGCTCAATCAGAGCCATCAACTATAAGTGAGAAGCTCGATCCTGAAAAACCTTCATTTAGGCCCTCAAAATGGTTCCAGAAGTTAAAAACTGCTAAAAATAGTAAATTACCAAAATTGTCAAAAAACTCTTTTGAGCCAGTTGGAAAAGGTGGGTGGCCACCGATATCCACCTGGATCAAGTCT
Organism: Picea sitchensis; assembly: GCA_010110895.2. NCBI lineage: Eukaryota > Viridiplantae > Streptophyta > Pinopsida > Pinales > Pinaceae > Picea > Picea sitchensis. The sequence goes on along the minus strand of SNQJ01S0005485.1, from coordinate 41,968 downwards.
TCCCACCACTATCCATAAAAATCATGTTGTTTGTGTCGTAGTCTGTCATTTTTCTAAGATGGTGCTTTTTCTCCCCCTGCAATAAAACTCCTTTTGTTGCTCAAACCGTCGATCTATTCTTTAGGCGTATTTGGCCAAAATTTGGATTTCCTAGTAGCATTATTTTTTATATCGACTCTTTCTTCCTCGACACCGTCTAGCGCACTCCATTTTCTTTTCTAGGTTGTCATCTTCATTTTCCCATTGCATTTTAGCCTAGACCGATAGGAAAAAAAAAATCTATCATACCCTAGTGCACTCCCTTCGGAACTACTTTTTGAAAAACAAACATCGGGATTTATATCTACATAACTTTTATGACAACTACAATTGGGCCACACACTCCTCCACACATTTCTTTCCATTCAACGTGTGTCTCTGGTTTCATCCCCTTGTGGCCTCAGAGATGACATGTACTATCGCTCTTTCATGCTCTTCACATAACCAACATGAACAACAAAAATAACAATGTTTTATGCATCAATTAGTTGAATGCCGCACTGAGGTCATAACTACCTTGAAAAAATCTGAAGAGCATGCCAAAAAACACCATGATGAGCAACACACTTATTTTTCCTTTCATCTCAGTGATCGGTTTTGGCTCCTACTGAATAAGAAAAGATTCAAAGGTTTCCATCATAATCTTCACCCACTGAGGTATGGCCCATACATAGTGTTAGAACACATTGGTGAGAATGCATATCATTTGGACTTTCCAACACAGTTGGGCATACATGATGTGCTCAACGTGAATAATTTAAAGTTGTTCAAGCACCCCCTTCTCGAAGACACAGTCATAGTGCGACATCTAGGACAATATTCCCCATTTTCAACTTCCAGTACTCGCTGATAAAGTTATTGACATGCAAACCAAGAAAATTCGCAAGCATCAACATCTTTGGTATCTAGTCGGTAAAAAGGGACAAACTCCAACTCAAGAAAAATGGATGTTTTTCGTGACCATGTAGCACAAATTTCCTCATTTGTTGGCAGAAGGAGGGATGTTTATGGATCTAAATAGGAAGGAATCGGGGCACAAGGAAAGGCACACCCCTTTCTTCTTCGGTCAACACGAGAGAGTTTAGCATGTAGTCAATTATTTCTATTGTAATCTTACCTTACCATTTTTGTTGGGAAAGGTGCTCGTGAATAAATGTGAGTGTGTCATTTTGTGTGAGCTAGCTATTTTGAAAACAACCCCCACCAATCTAGTTAATGAGGGTGTTTCAGAAATAATAATTAGTATGTGAGTCATGTCAGTCAATTGCTAGGTAAACAACCCTTGCCAGTTCGGTTGAGTAGGGCGCTCTAGAAATAAAAAAATGACTTCCTTCGTAACTACAAATAAGGTAGAGGAAAAAATCGCCCTGCATAATATTAAAGGGTTCCCTACTCTTATGGAATAGATTGATGGTAATGTTTTTCTCCTCATCTGTTATGTTCATGCTTGCTACGTGTTTTTCTTTGTTGTTGTGTTTTTCAGGTGTGCCTTATTGTTGTGAGTGTGTTATTCAAATATGAGTTGTAGATAAAAAAATACACCCTACCCTATCCTCCTCATAGAAGTGAGTCTTTCTCCATTCATAGCATGGCTATGACTAAGTACTTAATGTAAAGAACAAGAGGAACAACATAAAAAATAAAAGGATTCCTAAGGTTGCTTCAAAATCCAACGAAATACACCTACGACTCAAGTGGGGTTGGCATAAAGATGCCAAGTCATCTTTGGTCAAACATTGGGGTGTCAAGGAAGAGTTCATAGATGAAATAATTGAACCATAGAGCACAGGAAAAACTATTATTATTATTATTATTATTATTAATGAGTCGAATTACACCACAAATATATAGGTTGATTCAGATCCAACAAATTCCAAATCTGAGCATAGTCATTGAGAGAATCACTCAACTAGCCAATTTTGTTTTATAAACTAAGCATATTACATTAATGGAGGCATTATCTCTAATACCCCCCTTTAATGTTGACATTACAAAACAAAGATTACAACTACATGACTCTTATTACAACAATGATGATTTATGTCATATGTGATCTTCATCAACACTTATACTCACTTTGAATCTCCTGGTTTCCTCTATTTCTTCTCCACACTTTTTGAGATTCCCAATTAATTCATTTAAAACATAAATGTTTCATATCACCATTTATGTTCTTGCAATGCTAAAAACTATCCAGATACTTGGCTCGTCGAGGCTTCCGCAAGAAAAGTTCATCAAGTACTGAATCATACTATGGAAGTTCTTCCATCTGTCAACTTTTTTATTTCGGCTATCCATCAGTTATCTAGGAGAGAAATCTAGATACATAATTTATTTAGTATTTGATCAGGCAACTTGACCTGGAATGAGAATAATAACACACTATAAAACCCACAACTAGGCACACAGAAATAAATACATAGTTGGTTGCTAGATGGACAAGGACAGAGTTATAGGGGCTATGATTCCACAAGAGAGGAGGATTGAGGGAGTAAGTATTTATTCCCATGTTAGTCACCCTTGTTCAAGGAGGGACTGACATGTGAGATTCTTGGGGGAAGGACAAGAGGTTCTTGTTTTCCCCATGAAGTTACTTAAAATTGCCTTTGGTCTGATGGGGGGTTTGATTGATGGCTTGTTTGCTGATTTTCATGTACATTCATTTATTTCCCTTGTGCACTTTCATGCACTCACTTATCCATTCATTTATCCATCCTCATATGCATCTTGTATTGGGAAAGGGGAACCGAACTGCTGTGGAATTAGTCATGGTATGGTGGGTTGTAGTGTTTTCTAGTGTGATCCATCCATGACCTAAGGTCGCATGTCTTGATGCATTGAAGGATCATCGACTTCAGGTGAAAGCACTCCAGGAGAAAGTGCAGGAGGAAAGTTTGAAACTTACGAAGCCTGAAGAGTCGAATCAATTCAGAGTCGTTGATCTGTGGGAGGACACCCATCAATAGATCATGAACTCTGGGTAAAAGCATTACAGGAGGAGGCAAGCGAGGAAAGTTGAGATTCCCGAAGTGTAGAGTCCTGAAGTGGATCTCGATCGTTGATCGTGAAAGAGGATGAGGACCATTGATCCGGTCCTGGTGGAAAGTTTCAAAGTCCTGAAGCTATGGACAAGCCTTTTTCACCTAAGCACAAGGTCATGGTTGTGGTCATTTTCATATTGAGAGCTGGGGGAAGGAGGGATAAAGGCTAAGTTGGTTTTTTTCAAGACATAAGGGTGCCAAGGAAGGATTTAGCCGCGATTTCTAGTCGTGTTCACCTGGGAAGGTGTTTTGAAGGAAGTTCCTTCACAAGATAAGTTCTATTTCGTCCAAGGATAATAGGACACTATTATTTTCTCGGAATGGGGATATGATCTCCACGAACAAAAAACAAAGAAAGAGACCTATAACATGGTTTGACAATTTTGTTTATCATATGCATAATTCAAACAAAATGGTCACTTGCACTTGTTGAAAAATTAAGGGGCTTAAGCACATCAACTCAAGATGCGTATTGAGGAAATGGAAGAAGGCGAGGTAGACTTCAGTCATGATAGGAGGTGGAAGGTCAGAATACCAAAGTTTGTAATGCAGAGAAAGAGTCTAATGGATGCAAGAGGAGAGCAGGAAACATTAATAGAAACGATAAGAAGCCTAAAGATGAAAGTGCATATCTACAAAGAAGACAATGAGAGACTAATGAGAGAGAAAATTCAGATAAATGCTCGAGTGGTGTAGATCTTAAATCAGTGGTAGAGACAAATGAAGAATGGATCAAACTCAAGACAGGAGGAAGAAGGCATGTGCCATGAAAGAGGGGATGAACGTAGAAGAGATGGTTATTCCAAAAGTGCTAGTAGAGCTCATGGACACCACTCACCTCCTTACTTAGAAAGAATTTTTTATGCAGTGGATGATCCCGTAAGTAGTCCAGAGGTGTCTCCTATCAGACACCAAAGAAGGAAACAAGAGGTAGATAGTTTGCAAGGAGATCTGAGGAAGCTCATGCCACCTTCCTTTGGGGGTGAAAGACAAAGGGAAGATGATACCCAAGCATGGTTTCTTGGGCTCAAGAGATATTTTCAGTTGCATAACTATTCATCCAACGTGGAAGCCAGGATTGCCACCTACCATTTACACAGGAAAACTGCAATATGGTGGGACCAACTAAAGCAAGTGGAGCACATTAATGAAACTGGGATCACTTGGAAGAAGTTTAAGAAGTAATTCCATAAGGAGTACCTCTCAGAGAATTTCTATGAAAATAAAATGCAATAGTTCTTTGAACTCAGGTTGGTAAGCATGAATATGGCAGAATATGAGAAGAAGTCCTCTGGATTATTAAAATATGCCAGGTTCATTGGTGATGAGAAAGTGAAAATACACATATTTCTAAGTGGAATGCCATCCTTTTATAAGGAAAAAATAAAATATGATGAACCCAAGACCTTGACTGAAGCTATTAGGAAGGCTAAATACCTATATGAGCAAGGCTACATAAGAGAATCCCTACTGAAATATTGGAAGGACAAGAAAAATATGAAGTCCAATCAAAGGAGGAATGGATTCAAACCTCCCTTCAATATGAATGAGCCTAATAGAAATCATCAAGATTAGTATGCTAAGGGGTATTTGAAGAAAGAAGATTCCTTGGGAAAAAGGGGAAGACCACCAATCCAATGTTGGGGATGCAAGGAAGATCACCTATACAAGGACTGCCCACATAGAAAAGACAGAGTGAAGATCATGCACAATGTCCAAGAGGCTACAATAGTCAAAGATATGGGAAGAATCTATGCAACTTTAAATGATCGACAAGTAGAGTACCATTCCAATATGATCAAGGTGGAAGGTAGAGAAAACAGTAGATTTTCAAGTTCAACCAGTACGAGTGTTGGATAGAAAGGTAAAAATTCTCTGGAATCGAGTTATAGAGCTGGTAAAAGTTCAGTGGACCTACTATGGTCCTATTGATTCTATCTGGGATCATGAAGATGCCATGCGCGCAGAGTACCCACAACATTTTGAATAAATTTGAGATTTTGATCTCTATTATGTATATGCACTAAGAACAGTGCCAAAATAAGGGGGATCGGATGTAACACCCTAGGTTTCGAAAGCCCATTTTAAATAATGTATTGTTACAATGCTGAGAGGCCAGAGTGCCAAAACAATTATTAAGAGGCTAGTGTGCTCAAGACATGTAATGTTTTATCATTATTAATAATAAATACATGGTTGGTTGCTAGATGGACAA
>SNQJ01S0005484.1:401767-420644 GCA_010110895.2 Picea sitchensis | reverse complement strand
GGAGCTTACAAATCTACCCTTGTTATCTCTATATCTATGCATAAAATGGAAATTTGATTCTTTAGCTGAATTGAAATCCTAATTCTATCTAGAAGGTAAGAAGGCAACCTGGATTCGGAGAACCCCACTCTAGTGGTTGCATGGCTCTTCACTCATGTCTTAAACGTTTTATCCTCCTCCCTCAAGCAGCCTTTTAAAAACATTAAAATTTATGCAAACAATCTAAGCTAAAAATCACTTCCTACCGTTTACAACTCCCCGGCAACGATGCCAAAATGTTGTGCTACTTGTATGTTTAGTATAATGCACTCATTAATTATCAATACGAGATTAATAATCAACAGAGTTACAAGACACCAATAAGAAAGGTAATTTCTAATGTCACAAGTATAGAACTAAACTAGATTATGCATGTTGGAAACAAATCAAAATAGCAAACTGCAATGCACTTTGGTTGTCTTTCATAGAGAGGCTATCCATTCCATTATGGCACATGCAAGTATTAGATGGAATTGGTTTGACATATCAACTCTGTTATCCAACCCAGAAAACTAACTATGCAATCCACACTTCTGAAGGGGAATCACACATCAATCATCAAAGCATAGTATGGGTAGTTCAATAGTCAATATGTTGGTTCTGTTGTGGTTCACAATGAACTTCACTAGTTCTTATCCAAATAGTTTTGACTATTGTTGCCAACATCTATGATCACTCAAGGAAATCAAATTCATGAGAACGGAAAAAGGGCATATGCGAAAACAGAACAAATAAAGATCTCTAAACAATTATATAATGGAAATCCTAGTCTGAGCTATATTGTTATCATCTAACAGAGTTAAAGCTTTAGCTAATTTAATATTTACACTACTGGAAAATAAATGCTAATGATAATCTATGAAGAGGCTAACCTTTGTTGGGCAGTGGGCCCTTGCCGCTTCAACAGGTTAGCTATTGAAGTCTACAGGAGGCTTGTCTTCAACACACACATTACTCTCACTCACATTTCAAAACATAAAATCAAAACTCTTGTTAACAACTCAACTCATACTTAATCATAGATAATCAGAATATGGAGATAAATGGCATTCTATTAATCTTCACTCAGAAGATGTTATGTGCTATCACATGGTGCTTCACATATTGGCAATATGCTAACTCTCCTACACTTCCACCATCCTTGCCATAGCTATGTAATAGTCTTAATCGTGAAACACAAGGAGGTGAAGTGATTTGCAAATCAATCAGTTGTTAAGTTCAATCATTTGGTTACATATTTAGATTCATCCTCATGACACGAAGTGCATGAGGATGAGGCAATCAACAAATTATTCTTATCATAGCCTTGCTAAAGCAAATAGACGTCCACCAATTGGCTTAGGCAAGATATGGAACTTAACTTAGTGCATTAGGCTCTTCCATATTAGTACAAGATCGTAACATGTAGATGGTACGGGATCACGACAGTGTGCAAAAGGTGGTACCGGATCATGACAGTGCATGGCCATTGGTACCGGATCATAATAGTGCATGGCCGTTGGTATCGGATCGCAACAGATAGATGGTACCGGATTCAGACAGCAACAGTCTTGGTGCACAGGTACCAGATAGCTGAGATGGTACAGGAACGCTGGATATCTAGAGGTCAAAGATTTATATATAACAAATTGAAGAATAAGTACATGAAATATTTAATTCCCTAACTCAATAAACCACAAAATGCATGAATCAACCATACTTTACCTTGTGACCTTATTACTGGCAATTGGTAGCGTTCTTGTCATTCACTTAAGCTTTAGGTAGGCCAAAAAGGTATAGGTGAAGAGTATAATAGAGTAATGGAGATGTCAATTTCGGGTCTCAATAGATGATATAATGGTTTATAGTGCTACTTGGGAGGAGAATATCTCACACCTTATGTAAGTGTTAGAGACTCTGAAGAACCACCAATTGTTGGCCAATCTCAAGAAATGTGAATTTGTTCAGCAGTATTTGGTGTATTTTGGGTATGTAATGGTGGAAGGGAGCTCAAGATAGATCCCGAAAAGATGGAGGCCATCATGAAATGGTCAGTTCCCACAAATCTCGCTAAAGTTAGGAGTTTTGTTGGGGCATCATAATACTTGGAGAAGTTCATAGCTTCATTTTTAGTGGTAGTTGCACCACTCCATGCCATAAAAACTAGTGGTAATAGTTTCCAGTGGGGGAATATTCAGTAGAAGGCCTTTGATGGGATGAAAAAAAGATCAATCAAGAACCAATGCTCTCACTAACAAACTTGCTTAAGCCCTTCAAAGTGGGGATAGATGAAAATGGGTATACGATGGGAGAAGTATTGATGCAAGGAGGAAGGCCAATATGTTATCATTCTTGAGTATTTCATGGGGTTGTTATCAACTACCCTACCTATGGCAAGGAGTTTTATGCCTTAGTGCAAGCTGTCAAAAAGTGGAAGCACTATATGATGGGAAAGGAGACCATCATCCACACAGATCACCAACCACTATAGTATTTGCAGGCCCAAAGTAAGGAAACCAGGCATTACAAGTGGATGGATTTTTTACAATTTCATCTAGTCATCAATTATAATAAGGGAAACACAAACAAGTTCACAGAAATATTTTCACATCCACCCACATCAAAGATTAAAACTTCGGGAACTCTGATTCACATGGATCATTTTACCCATGATGCATACAAAGAGGAATACACAAAAGATGAGGACTTCAAGGAGGTGATTCAGTAGCTATACAGAAAATTTTATATAGAAGAAGGTGATGGAAAGGTTGACTGTCATTTCCAAAATGGTTTACTCTAAAAGATCGACAAGATCTGTGTTCCTAAAGGTGAACAATTGCAGTTTATCAGAGAGGCTCACACCTCCAAGGTTGCAGGAAATTTTGGTGTTAGGAAGACAATTTTGAACTTATAGAGGTATGTTTATTGGCATAGAATGAAATAAGATGCAGCACAATATATTAGAGGATGTATACTCTATTGTACCAGCAAGACCAGTAATAGGAAGCAAGGTCTATTGATGTAGGAGCAATCTAGCTCCAAAACCTAGCTTATTTGACAAGACCTAAGAGGTGTTGAGTTTACTAATGGATTGGGTTCCCTAATTAAGTTTGATTGTTTTATTATTGGAATTCCTATGTTTTAAGGAGTTATAGAATGTTTTGAATTGATTTGTATTGAATTGCAATTATGTAATTAAATCTTCCTTGTTAGAGCATATCACAAGGGTTGAGTGAGTTAGAGAGATTTGAGGTTTTTTTGAGATATTTATTCATACAGATATCCTTGATATAGGATTTGAGTGAGAGGGTTTTGGATATGAGAGGATCCTTAGGGATTATTGGAGGATTTATAGGATTTTAACTTAATTTGTTCATAATCCTCCTCATTTTAATTGTAAGCCTAGGAGGCATAAAGGGGTAGGCCATTAATCGAATAAATTAGGCTGGAGAGAGAGGAGAGGCATACTTAATGTAATTAGGCCAAGTTAGGAAACGATGTTTTGTAAATCGATCTACAGTATGGTGTAATTAATGAATGAAGAGAGGATACAATCTATTTCGAGTGTTAGACAACTTAATTGTGTAAACCCTTACATTTGTATGATCCTTTAAACATAAATATATGTACATATATTGGTTTCCAGGTGTGATTGTAAGTTCCAATATGAGGAGTGTGTGGTTGACATCGAATTGCAGGTGTCTTGATTGAGATCTTGCAAGTCCTAAAAATATCCGAAGAATCTGTGGATAAAAAATAAAAAAAACATGTCTCTGGATGATAGACCAAGGTTACAGGTTTTCTAATATCCATCCTTGAATTATATTGCAATTGGTCCCATCGAAGTCATGGAGGGAGAAAAGTAGAATTCATTTATCAAATTTATGATCAATGAATCATATCAAGGAAAATCGATTATACACTGGATTTGAAAGAAAATTAGAATTTTTTCAATGTAGAAGAGGGGATACAATACTTGTCGATCTATGGGAGAAGATAATGGGACCGTTAGATCTAAAATCAGAGTAATATATGTTCCATTAAGCTTGGTGTATTAGCGATCGTTGAATTGGGTTGGAACGCAATCGATGGTTGTCGGATCATTCTCATTTCAAATAGATCAGTGATTAAGTGAAACTCCAATTTGTGATGAAGTGAAACCAGTTGCATTGGGAGGAACACGTGTCATCCCCATAATATCTCATGTTTCCTCTCAACGGGTTTTAAAACAAGATTTGAGAAATGAGAAAAGGTATCTAAGGAATAGCCTTTGGTCACATTTGAGGTTAATGTGGATAGGTACACGCCTTGAGGCATAAGTCTGTCGGTTATATATATAAACTCCTTCGGGTCTAAGCCTTGGTTCCAGCATCCAATCACATGAAAAGTTATAAGTTCTTTGGTTGCAAGCCTTGGTTTCGAGGTCTAGTCATATGAATTAATCTTGTAGATTTAAAATTGAATAAGTATAAGGACTTAAGGGCTTATTCAAGATCCCTACATTGTTTTTAAGGACTGAAAATGAATTTTATTATTTAAAAAGATTTGTAAAGGTTTTAGTCCACCATAGAGGAGAAAAATTTTAGTTGAACCAGAAACGAGATCAGGGAGAACGAGATCAATTAGTCTATCCACAAGTGTGATTGACAAATGGGGTTAAGTTTTATACATATGTTGGTGATAGGAAGAATTGGATGCCTTAGTGTTTGAGTAGGATTTGAAGATCGTTGGATAGCTTCATTGCAGGAATATTCAACAAAAAATTGACAAACTGTTGCCATTATGTGGGTAAGACCTAGTAGTACATCATCATTTGGTATCAGAGTGAGTAAGATATTTGGGTTTTGGATTGAGAAGTTGGATGGTTGGTTGTATGGGCAAGCAAATTAACAACAAACAAAGAATTGGAAAATTTTCTCTTGGAGGTAAAGTAAGAGAAGGACAGGAATTTGAATTTTTTTTTTAATTTAATCTCAGGAGATGATTTTTGAGGATTTCAGAGAGTTGGTGTGCTCTTGAAGAGGAGAAGGAATAAAACTGATGTTCTTTACAGAGGTTAGAGATAATTCTAGCAATGGAAATGAACAGAGTTGCAGAGTGCACAATAGAAGCGTGATTTCAGATTTGGAGTTGATTATTCCAACCAAGGAAGATTGAAAGAATGGAATCAATGGGAGGATTTGTATAGTTACAGATAACAACCAGCAGAGACAGAAATGAAATCGAGTTCAGATTTGAAATCTAATTAGTAGTTCCAGCCAGAAGAAAGATTGAGGAATCAGATCCTGGAGAAGATCTCTCAAGTTTGTTTCATGATTTGATTTTGTTCTAAGATATATTATGTTTTCATTTTGGAGATGATAGTAGAAATGCATAGCAAGGAATCTATAATAGAGTGAAGCTTGTGGCATAGACAACAAGGCATATTGTTGATAAGGGAGAACAGAACAATTTCTCAGAGAAAGTGAAGGTGAGAAGTTTGAATTGCATAAGACTGACAGAGTTGGAAGTTGAGGAGCAGGAGTGCTCAAAAGAGGTTCTACTGCAAAGAACCAAGAGGATACCAAGAGCATTACTTGGTACTAGTGACAAGTGGAGGGCTTGTTACAGAAATTGGAAAGGCTTGTTACATCTCATAGGTGGGCAAGGAGAGTCCACAGACGAATGAGAATGTGATTATTTATGGTCATCATAGGAGTCACAACAAGAGGAAAGTGAATGCCAAGTCAAATGGTAAAGAAAAGAGGATGATTCAAGAATAGATTGACAAAGAAATTGTTGAGATGAAAGAGCAGCTTAGTATAGTGATGATGATGCTTGAGGGATAGGTGGAAKATGAATGGTATGGAAGGACCATGAAGAAGGAGAAGGTAAAATGGAATTTCTTGTAGGAAAAGTTAAGGCAGAATATGTATGTTAAATTGAAGAGAGAACTCAGAGAAACTGAATATGAGATGAATGTTTGCCTAATGAACCTAAACAGGAAGTATTCTTTAGAGAAGATGAATATGAGGATGTTGAAGAGACATTTTTTGAAATTCTCATGAACTACTTGGAAAGTTCTTATCAACATGAGGACATGMAGATAGAGGGGTCAAATGAGGCTAGAGAGCCTTATATTTTTAAAATTGACAATTTGTGTGTGGTTGTAGGTAGTGGACAGCCATCTAAAACTGTCATGAAGATGGGGGAATATGAAGGAGGGAAGAACTCAAATTCTATTCCAAGAAGAGATTAAGAGAATTTGAAAAATATACGAATACATTTTGAAGAGGAAATGAAACTTCTGGAAGAGGTGGTAGAAATTTTTTTGTTTCTAGAAGAGATTCCCGAAATAGAAGAGTTTTTATTTCTAGAAAGTAACTTGAAGTTGAGGAAATTTTAATTGAGTATGGGTATACATACATTGAATATGATGAAGTCAGAAGAGAGACCACCATAATGAAAAAATCAGAGGAAGATCTAGTAAATGGTTTGAATACTTTCATGTTGCATGGAGAGGGATGTTAGAGGTATCTAAAGAGACTCAAAAGTCTCATATTTTTAAAGCTAATGAATGGTTTGTGTCTGCAGGTGTCAAAGGATGTGAAGGTAGACAGATTCATAATTTTTTCATGTCAATAAAATAGACAACATGGTCTCATTTAATCAGTGAAAAGGAAAGATATGCAAGTTCAAGGAATGCAGCTGCTAAAGATGAAGCAACAAGTTGTCTTGAGGATGTTTCAACTGAAGAAATATTGGAATTGGTTATGCAAAACTATAAGGATGCAAGTATAGGAATTTTTAGAGTGACAATAAACAATGATAGTACTGAATATGAGTGGATAAGAACCTTGTCTAAAGGTATAAACTATTTGTGGGAAATATGTCATTTGAACCAAATCCAAGAACATACTTTATTCTACCAATCATGTAGATTTAATTTGCATCTTAAGGATATAAAAAATTGGATGCATACTTTTGTTGAGGATGAGAAGAGGAATGAATACCTGGTAATAGCATTGGTCATACAAATATTTTGTGAAAACTTGCAACAGATACCTTATGTCAGTGATGTCTACCAGCAAAGCATAGAGCTGGAAGGAATGGAAGAAATATGGGAACTAATTGAAAAGGTAACCAGAGAGAGTTGCCATGTAGTTGGAGGAATAGTCAGTCACAAGTTATTGTGGGCTGAAGGAGATTTCATTAGCAAAGTTGTGAGCAAGAAGCAAAGAAATACATGGGATCCTGGAAAGTTGCAAACAGTGCAGCAAGATAGTAGAGGAAGAAAATGTTGCAGCAGAATGAGTGGACAACAACATAACAGAATATTGGATCTAGGCGGATTTAAGTAAAGGAAATCATGATCAGGATATCATGAACATTTTTCTTCCTTATGAGTCATATGTAGGAGAAATATGGCTCCAAAACCTAACTCATTTGACAAGACCTAAGGGGTCTTGAGTTTACTAAGGGAATGGGTTCCCTATTTAAGTTTGATTGTTTGATTATTAAAATTCCTATGTTTTAAGGAGTTCTATGATGTTTTGAATTGGTTTGTATTGAATTGCAATTATGTAATTAAATCTTCCTTGGTAGATCAAATCACGAGGGTTGAGTGAGTTAGATCTCTTTGAGGTTTTCTTGAGAGATTTATGGATCTAGAGATCCTTGATATAGGAGTTGAGTGAGAGGTTTTTGGATCTAAGAGGATCCTTATGGATTTTGGAGGATTTATAGGATTTGAACTTAATTTTTTCAAAATCCTCCTAATTTTAATTATAATCCTAGGAGGCATGAAGGGGTAGGCCATTAATCGAATAAATTAGGCCAAAGAGAGACGAGAGGCCTACTGAATGTAATTAGGCCAAGTTATGAAAGGATGTTTTGTAAATAGATGTACAGTATGGTGTAATTAATGAATGAAGAGAGGATACACTATATTTCGAGTGTTAGATAGCTTAATTGTGCAAACCCTTATCTTTGTATGATCCTTTACACATAAATATATGTACATATATTGGTTTGTAGGTGTGATTGTAAGTTCTGGGATGAGGAGAGTGTGGTTGACATCGAATTGTAGGTGTCTTGATTGAGATCTTGCAAGTCCTAAAAATATTTGAAGAATCTGTGGAAAAAAAACATATATTTGGATGACAAACCAAGGTTGCAGGTTTTATAATATCCATCCTTGAATTAGATTGCATTTGTTCCCATCGAAGTCATGGAGGGAGAAAAGTAGAATTCATTGATCAAATTTATGATCAATGAATCATATCGAGGAAAATCGATTATACAGCAGAGTTGACAGAAAATTAGACTGTGTTCAGGGTAGAAGAAGGGCTACAGTACCCGTTGATATATGGGAGAAGATCATGGGACCATTAGATATAAAATTAGAGTAATATTTATGTCGTTAATCTTGGTGTATTATCAGTTGTTGGATCAGGTTGGAATGATATCGATAGTCGTCAAAGCATTTGCATTTAAAATAGATTGATGATTAAGTCAAACTCCAATTTGCAATGAAGTGCAACCAATTACACTAGAATAAACCCATGTCGGACCCATAATATCTCGTGTTTCCTCTCAGCGAGTTTTAAAACTAGCTTTTACAAATGCGAAAATGTGTCTAAGGATTACCCTTTGGTCATAGCCGAGGTAAATGTGGATAGTTAAGTGCCTTGAGGCATAATTCTATTGGTTATATATATAAACACATTTGGGTCTAAGCCTTGGTTCCAGCCTCCAGTTACATGAATAGTTATAAGCGCTTTTGTCACAAGCCTTGGTTTGGAGGTCTAGTTGTATGAATTCCTGGTGTAGGTTTAAAATTGAATAAGTATAAGGATCGGAGGCCTTATTAAAGCTCCCTACACTAGTTTTAAGGAATCAAAATTAAGTTTATTATTTTTGAATATTTGTAAAGGTTTTAGTCCACCAGAGAGGAGCAAAATTTGAATTGAACTAGAAATGAACTCAGGGAGAACAATATCAATTATTCGATCCACAAGTGTGATCGACAAATGGGATTTAGACAAAGATTTGTGATAGGAATAATTGGATGCCTTTATGTTTGAGAAGGATTTAAAGATCCTTAGATAGCTTCATTGCAAGCTTATGCAGCAGCAAATTGAGAGCAAGTTGTCATTATGTGGGTAATACCTGGTAGTAGTTCATCATCTATACCATCCCTTACCTGTACCCACTCGACCTTGGGAAAAAATATCTATGGATGTTGTGGGACGATTACCAACCACATGGAAGGGACATGACTATTTATGTGTGGTAGTTGACAGGTTCAACAATATTTGCATTCCCATTCCTTGTAAAAATACCATCAAGGGATAGGAAGAAGCAAACTTGTTCTTTGAACAGGTCTAAGTGCACTTTAGGATACCAAGGAGCAACATCTCAAATAGGGATACCATATTTCTCAATGAATTTTGGACTACATTTTGGAAAAATATGGACACTAAGTTGAAGAGTTCTACAGTATTCCATCCACATTCAAATGGGCAGCTAGAAGTAGTCAACATGACTTTGGTGTATCTTTTCAGGGGTTACAATCAGAAGCATTCGAAGACCTGGGATGAAAATTTGATCTATATTCAACACTCTTATAACAGAGGAGTCCACACTTCTACTAGTAAGTGACCTTTTGAACTTGCTTTGGGTATTTTCCACCTTCACCCTTAGATGTTGTATATGGACGGCAAGGAGGAGTGAGAGAGGAACTCGTAGGAGATGCATTAAAAGTAGAAAAAATTGTTGAGAAGATCATGCAGATCACTTTGCAAGTACAAGACACACTAAATAAGTCACAGGAAAAGTACAAGGCTAGACATGACCAGTACATAACAGAGAGAACATTTAGAGTGGAAGATAGAGTATGGTTGCAGTTGGATCAGGAGAGGCTACAGGGTCTTGGTAAGAATATCAAGGCTCTATAGTATGGTCCTTTTTATGTATTGGAAAAGGTGGTAGATGATGCCTACAGACTAAGTCTACCCCCATACATGTGCATTTACTCGGTAGTGAATGTGGAGAATCTCAAACTCTATGATCCCTCCATGTTGGATCAAAAGGAGGAGTAGGTCCTACCTTCCATAAGGATTTAGCACCAGAAGCTCAGGAAGTGTTCGCAGAGGACACAATTTTGCAGAAGTGGTCCAAAACTAAAAGAGAAAGGTAGCATAACCTTTGGCAGATTAGGTTGAAAGGACAACTTCCATGCAAAGCAAAGTGGTAATCGAGGGAGAAGGTAGAGGAAAAATTTCCTCACCCCATTCATTAAATATTTTGGGGACCAAAATACTCCCTAAATGGGGAGGTATGATATGGATTGGATCATTATATTATTTTTCATCTATCTCGATGCTTTTAGAGTGGAAATAATTAGAGGAATCAACTTGTAGGGCCATTTTAGTGGCAGCTCCCGGTTTCAAAAATTGGGATCCATAACCTTGTAGGGTCATTTTTAGGCATCAAATGACCTTTTTGGGGGTTAAAACTTTCCTAACATAGGTTGTACCTCGTGACGCTATTCTACACATCGAGACTTTTCCAACAATGAAAAATGTGTGTCAATTGAAGTTTGTATGCAAAATATATACCTCACACAAGTTGACCTACCATGTTGACCACCATGGTATGAGAGAATGCCACACCATCCCATGTTACTCATGCATATGGGGCTATCAACGTATGTAATTTCAAGAAGATTCTAGAAGTTCCAAAACCCTATCACAATTGAGGGTTGAGGAAGTCAAAAACCTACCCCTATATGGCTATTGGGCTATCTTAAATTCTTGGCCACTAGGAGGAGAAGGGGTTCCATTCTTTTGCATTGAATCTTGTTCCATAACTGAGCATAATATCTTAGAGTGGTATTCTTTGAGCATAGTAGAGGAGGTAATATTTTTTAGTAGCCACACAGGCCACAATTCAAAGGAAACTCCACAGAGAGTGCCTCTTTCTTTGTACTTGCATCATTTATATACTAGATAAAAGAGAGCAGAGCGGCCTCACCTTCTAGCTGGGATTTTTCCCGTATTTGGTTTCCTAGGTCATATATTGTGTTTATTTGTGGATGGTGTGATTGTATTTTACTATTTTCTATTTTCCACAGTTTATCTATCTTATGCATAAGAAGAAAATCATTAACTAAATATTTTGGAGATAGGAAGGAAAAAAATGACCTTAATAGTAAATATTTTCAATATTTTATTAGATTTGTTGTGATGAATTGTTCCAGTGGAATATCCATGGTAGTTTACAAATCAACTTCTGAAAAACATTGGAGAGTGTCTCATTGTGATAGCCACTAGATGTCCATGTAGAGTGAGGACTGCAGTGATAGCATAATCTGAAACATTTTTCTCGATATTGAATGGTTGTTGCAAGTCTGGTAGAGTGAGTTATAGTGTTGAACAAAGGTGGTGTTTCAAGTCCTCAAATGCTTTATGTTGTGAGTCAAAACAAATGAACTTAGCTTTGGCCCCACCCTTGGTCACTTGGCTTAGGATCCAAGTGATATGGGAGAATCTCAACACTTGTGTTGCCATACGGTGTTCATGATCTATTGAATGTGTTGCAAATACTCTACCCAAGTTTTGTTGAAGATGAGGATTGTTAGCACATGGAATGTGAAGGGGGTCAAAAACACCTTGGTTTTGTTTTATTTTGAGTCAAAGGTCAGGTTTATTTTCTGCCAACTCAACAAGAAATTCCACATCGTACTTATGAGTACCTCATGCACTCATATTTCATTATTTCAACTAAGAAATGTGTTAAGGTGATTTTATAATTTTCAGTGCCTTCGTTTAATTAGATTTTCAAGGATTTTTTCACAAGATGTCTAACAGTTTCCTTGAAGTGCAATATTTTATTTTGAACTTGGCGTTGCGAACTGGCGTTGAAAACTTGGCACTACGAAGTGGCATTACAAACTGGTGCCATGAACTGTTCAAATTCATTTGTTGCAAACTGATATTTATGCTGATGAAACTCTTTTTTAGCAAAGAATTCTCACATATACTCCTTTCATTTAAAATCTCAGTGACTAATCCATTATCCCTCATGTTTGAAGAATGCTCTATCTCATACCCTTGATGTGGATAAAGTGTTTTATGTAAATATTTAGCAAGGAGAGATTTAGAAAACATTATTGTCATTAAAACTCTATTTTTTGTGTACTCTGCTTTCACACACCTAGCTATCATAACAAATTGTAGAAAGTATTCTTCCAGAAGTAGTTATGGATGGTCAAAAACACAAGAAGAAGCTCAAGAACTAAAGGATAAATATATTGATCTTACAAAAAATCCAACATCAATTTTTGGTCAAAGTTTTTGTTATATGCCTGTACAACATTTTGGTGATGGCCATGAGTTTAAAACCATAATTAACAGTTTTGGTGTTTTCCTCCAGTTTTATATCAAGATTATGAATTTTTTGCAGCATGTATGGACTCCTGGAATAATATTTGAGGTTTTGAAGCTTTGCAAAAGTGAAACAGGCTGTTGCAAGAAAGTTCGCAACGCCTGGACTCACCGGCGTTGTGAACTAGTAATTTATGACAATTTGTAAGCATTATCACACAGCAGAGAATTGTTTTTATCATAAATTTTGAATGCCAATCTAGGTTCTTCTGAAATTTAATGTGGAGAAGCACCATATTACCATTGACTTGATGATACAAAATTATCCCAAACCAGTTCATAGTTTGGGAGAAAATTCCAAATCATCACCTACAGGAAAAGTCGCAGTGCATGTTATCAAAGACGTTGCGCACTCTAACAGTCTGACAACCCCGATCTATGGGAAGGTTTCCAGTTGTCAGGGAATGTTTGAATGGTATCCTAGGAGTTGGTTGGACTTGAGAGACATGTGTTCCATCTCCATATCAATCAGAATGACCTGTTTCAAAAGGAATTTATCACAATAGACAAGATCCCAAAAAATAGGAATTTGTTAGGTTTTTGTTGGAATCTTTTGTAACAAGACTCATAAATAGAGGAGGATCCTATGTAGCTCCTTGGTTTCGACCTCCTTAGGTTATATAGATATCATTCACTATATATGAGATGGATTTTGATAAGGAAATGGTAGGATTCATGATCCAAGAGAGTGGGGAGCTAGAGGAGCAGTTTAGTTGCTCATTTGTAAGCATGTTTGTAATGACATTTTATACCATTAAAGATTCATGACAGTTGTTATCAAATGGTCTTCTTTATTTTCCCACTTATTTTTTATCTTATTGCTTGAATATATTGTAGGTTTTGAGGATCATAGCTACCAGTGATTGATGGATTCATGAACAACAGAGGATTTGTTGTAGTTGGCCCATTAAATCATTTTTCATTGTTTAAGCAATCCTTAATCTGTTGCAGAACAAATCTATGTACAATGGATGTTCTTCATTTTTTCATATTCACTATGCTTATACTCATCATTATATATCCCTTTTTTTCTAATATACAGATTTATTTCCTTTTATCTCTAGGATGTTATGACTCCATGCCCAATGGAATGCCTCTGCAGACATTTTGTTTACCTCTCCCTTTATTTCCCAGTCTTGTCAGTCCACCTACTCAAACTAGCTTAATCCATTTATATTATGATGGGTACTAGGATTACACCTACATTGGTCTAGATGTGACCTCTAGTGCTAACATTTTTGGCATCATTGTAAGGGACGACAATGAAGACACCTTCCTAGGTGAACTATGATGATTAGATATAGCTTTGGATGGTGAACTAAAGCTAGACACTTTTAGAATGGTTATATTTCACCATGGCGACTCCATTGTTCAAAGATCTATTGGTGACTCCATTGTTTTAAAATGGAAAATATCCTAGCTCAGAGGTATTCTTTCTATGATTTTTCAAAGATAGTCAGTTTTCCAAATCCAATGCCTAGTAGAGATGAATGGAAAGGTTTCCTTCCCATATTTAGAGGAGAATAATGGGAAGTACCAGCTAAACACTTGCTATATTTCCATGATTTTATTCATCGACTTCCAATTGTGCATGAGGATGTTCAGATCAAGATTTTCAGGTACTCATTAAAGGGAATAGCTCATGATTGGTGTCGATCTCTTCCAGTTTCCAGTATCAACTCTTTGACAAGTTTTCATGTTGCTTTTAAATTGTTTTGTAAGGAGTATTTTTTTGTTGAACATCTTTATGAAAAATTATGTGATGAGTTTTCTCTACTTTGTAAAGACTTTGCTTGTCATGAAAAGAATACTTGTGATGAATAATTTTCCATAGAATAAAGTACTTTTCATGATGATCAAGAGGTTTTGAATGATCTTCATTATGATATGCCTTCACAAGAAAATAGACTAGAAGTAGATAGACATGTCTTTGATACACTACTTGTTGATAGCTCTCATTTTCAGCTTGATTATTACGAATGTAAAAATGAGCTAGTCCCAACTATAGATCTTGAGATCTTATTTCATATTCACCCATATTCACTGGAAATTGGTGAAAATATTGGAAATATATTGCAACAGTTTTCAATCCATCCCATGCTTGAATTAACCAAGGAGGAATTCATTGATGAGCTACAACAAGTTTTGTATGACTTTCAAGATCATGTTGTTATTTATATGGAGATGTTTTGGAGCAATAGATTTCCAGTTGTTGTCATCATAAGAACAAAGTTCTTGGATTGTAAGTATGATTTTTCAAGGAAGTATGTGTGGTTGTCATTATGTCTCTATTGTTACTTAGTGCCCAGTTTCCGATATGAGGATGAAGATTAATCAGTCACAAAGTTATTTGTATGGTTATTGAGGAAATTTTTATATATTTGAAGGTGTAGTTTTTCATTGGTTAGAAGTAGGAATGTATATAAATAAGCTTGTCATGCAAGAATTTGGTTTGAGTTTGAATGCAACCTTCAGTTTGCATTTGGATTGTAGTGTGAGATTTATTTTCAGCAGTGTGTTTTCATAATTTGAATAAGTTATAGAAATTTGGAAGGAGGTGAAGGGCTCCATAGCCCAATGGATAAGACACTGGAAATGCATGTTCCTGGAGCCCGACAAAGACGTATCCATCCCCTATGGAGCTAGATGTTACAACATAAAATGTGGAGGGGATCAAAAACACCTTGGTTTTGTTTCATTTTGAGTCAAAGGTCAAGTTTATTTGTTTCCAAATCAACAGGAAAGTTCGCAGCATACTTAAGAGTACCTCATGCACTCATTTTTCATTATTGCAACTAAGAAACGTGTCAAGGGGATTTTATAATTTTCAGTGCCTTCATTTAATTATATTTTCAAGGATTTTGTCACAGGATGTCTAATAGTTTCCTTGAAGTGCACTATTTTATTTTGAATTTGGTGTTGTGAATTGGCACTGCAAACTGGCGCTACAAACTTGGTGCTACGATATGGTGTTGCACACTTGGCGCTATGAACTAGGGTTGCAAACTGTTCAAATTCATTTGCTACAAACTAATATTTATGCTACTGAAACTCTGTTTTAGCAAAGAATTACCACATGTCTTCCTTTCATTTTGAATCTTAGTGGTTGATCCATTATCCCTCATGTATGAAGAATTCTCTATCTCATACCCTTTATGTGCATAAAGTGGAGTATGTAAATATTTGGCAAGGAGAAATTTAGAAAACATTTTTGTCATTAAAACTATATTTCTTTTGTACTTTGTTTTCACACACCTAGACATCATAACAAATTGCAGAAAGTATTCTTCCAGTAGTAGTTATGGATAGTAAACAACACAAGAAGAATCTCCAGAAATAACGAATAAATACATTGATATTACAAAAACTCCAGCATCAAATTTTGGTCAAAGTTTATGTTATATGCATGTACAACATTTTGGTGATTGCTATGAGTTTAAAACCATAATTAACAGTTTTGGTGTTTTCCTCCAGTTGTATATCAAGATTATGAAGTTTTTGCAGCATGTCTGGAATCATGGAATAATATTTGAAGTGTTGAATCTTTTCAAAATTGAAACAGGATACTACCGGAAATTTCGCAGTGCCTAGACTCAATGGCGTTGCTAACTGGTAATTTATGATAGTTTGTAAGCATTATCACGCAGCAGAGGATTGTTTTGCTCATAAATTTTGAATGTCAATATGGGTTCTTCTGAAATTTGGTGTGGAGAAGCACCATATTACCATTTACTTGATCACAAAACATTATCTCGACCCAGTTCATATTTTTGGAGAAAATTCCAAATCATCACCTACAGGAAAGTTCGCAACGCATGTTGTCGAAGGTGTTGTGAATTCTAACAGTCTGACAAATTCGAGCTATGGGAAGGATGTCAGCTGTCAGAGAAGGTTCAAATGGACTCCTAGGATTTATTTGCACATGAGGGACATATGTTCCATCTCTAGAGCAAGCAGAATAACCTGTTTCAAAAAGCATTTATCACAATAGACAAGATCCCCAAAAATAGAAATTTGTTAGGTTTTTGTTGGAATATTTTGTAACAAGACTCCTAAATGGAGGAGGATCCTATGTAGCTCCTTAGTTTCGACCTCCTTAGGGTAGATAGAGATCAGTCACTATATATGAGAGGGATTTTTATAAGGAAAGGGTTGGATTCATGATCTAATGGAGGAGGGAGCTAGAGGAGTAGTTTAGTTGTTCATTTGTAAGCCTGAGGGCCTGTTTGTAATGACATTTTATGCCATTAAAGGTTCATGAGAGTTGTTATCAGATGGTTTTCTTTGTTTTCCCATTTCTTTGTTATCTTCTTGCTTGAATATATTGCAGGTTTTGAGGATCATAGTTTCCATTGATTCATGGATTCATGAACAGCAGAGGATTTGTTGTAGCTTGCCCATTAAATCATTGTTCATTGTTTAAGCAATATTTAATTTGTTACAGAAAAAATCTCTATACAATGGATGTTCTTCCTTTTGTCATATTCACTATGCTTATTACTCATCATTATATATCTTTTTTGTCTGATATATAGTTTGATTGCCTTTGATCTGTAGGATGTTATGACTCCATGTTCAATGGAATGCCTCTGCAGACATTTTGATTCCCTCTCCCTTTATTTCCCAGTCTTGTTGGTCCACCTACTCAAACCAGTTTAATCCATTTATATTTTTATGGGTACTAGGCTTACACCTACAGCAGTATAGGTGTGACCTCTAGTGTTAACATTTTTGGCGTTGTTGTAAGGGACGACAATGAAGACACCTTCGTGGGTGAACTATGATGATTAGATATAGCTTTGGATGGTGAACTAAAGCTAGACACTTTTAGAATTCTTATATTTCACCATGGAGACTCCACTGTTCAGAGATCTATTGGTGACTCCATTGTTTTAAAATGGACAAGATCCTAGCTCAGAGGTATGCTTTCTATGATTTTTCAAAGATAGTTGGTTTTCCACATCCAATGCCTAGTAGAGATGAATGGGAAGGTTTCCTTCCCATATTTAGAGGAGAATATTGGGAAGTACCAGCTGAGCACTTGTTATATTTCCATGATTTTATTCATCGACTTCATATCGTGCATGAGGATGTTCAGATCAATCTTTTCAGGTACTCATTAGAGGGAATAGCTCGTGACTGGTGTTGATCTCTTCCAGTTTCCAGTATCAACTTTGTGACAGGTTTTCATGTTGATTTTAATTTGTTGTGTAAGAGGTATTGTTTTTTTGAACATCTTTATGAAAAATGATGTGATGAATTTTCTTTACTTTGTAAATACTTTGCTTGTCACAAAAAGCATACTTGTGATGAAGAATTTTTCATAGAAGAAAGTACTTTTCATGATGATCAAGAGGTTTTGAATGATCTTCATTATGATATGCCTTCACAAGAAAATGGAATGGAAGAATATAGGCATGTCTATGATACACTACATGTTGACAACTCTCATTTTCATCTTGATTATTACGAAAGTAAAAATGAGCTAGTCCCAACTATAGATCTTGATTTCCCATTTCATATTCACCCATATTCACTCGAAAATGATGAAAAGAGTGGAAATATATTGCAACAGATTTCAAGCCAACCCATGCTTGAATCAGCCAAGGAGGAATTCATTGATGAGCCACAGTAAGTTTTGTATGGATTTCAAGATCTTGTTGCTATTTATATGGAGATGTTTTGCAGCAATAGATTTTCAATTGTTGTCATCATAAGAACAAAGTTCCTGGATTGTAAGTATGATTTTTGAAGAAAGTATATGTGGTTTTCATTATGTCTTATTGTTACTTAGTGCTCAGGTTTTGAGATGAGGATGAATAGTATTCAGTCACAAAGTTATTTGTATGGTTACTGAGGAAATTTGTATATATTTGAAGGTTCAATTTTTCAGCAGTTAGAAGTAGGAATGTATATAAATAAGATTTACATGCAAACATTTGGTTTCAGTTTGCATGCAACCTTCATTTTGAATTTGGATTGTTGTGTGAGCTTTGTTTTTAGCAGTGTGTTTTCAGAATTTGAATAAGTTATAGAAATTTGGAAGGAGGTGAAGGACTCCATAGCTTAATGGATAAGGCACTGGAATTCCATGTTCTTGGAGCCTCATAGGGATGTCTCCATCCCCTATGGAGCCATATGTTAGCACATAGAATGTGAAGGGGGTAAAAAACACCTTGGTTTTGTTTTATTTTGAGTCAAAGGTCAAGTTTATTTACTTCTAACTCAATAGGAAAGTTCGCATCGTACTTATGAGTACCTCATGCACTCATCTTTCATTATTGTAAGTAAGGAAAGTGTCAAGGGGATTTTATAATTTTTAGCACCTTCATTTAATTATATTTTCAAGGATTTTGTCACAAGATGTCTAACAGCTTCCTTGAAGTGCACTATTTGATTTTGAACTTGGCGTTGCAAACTGGCGCTGCGAA
>SNQJ01S0005484.1:373552-401717 GCA_010110895.2 Picea sitchensis | reverse complement strand
GCACATAGAATGTGAAGGGGGTAAAAAACACCTTGGTTTTGTTTTATTTTGAGTCAAAGGTCAAGTTTATTTACTTCTAACTCAATAGGAAAGTTCGCATCGTACTTATGAGTACCTCATGCACTCATCTTTCATTATTGTAACTAAGGAAAGTGTCAAGGGGATTTTATAATTTTTAGCACCTTCATTTAATTATATTTTCAAGGATTTTGTCACAAGATGTCTAACAGCTTCCTTGAAGTGCACTATTTGATTTTGAACTTGGCGTTGCAAACTGGCGCTGCGAACTTGGCACTGTGAACTAGCGCTACGAAATGTTCAAATCCATTTGCTGCAAACTAATATTTATGTTTCTAAAACTTTGTTTTAGAAAAGAATTCTCACTTGTCTTCCTTTCATTTCAAATATCAGTGGTTGATCCATTATCCCTCATGTTTGAAGAATGCTCTATCTCATACCCTTGATGCGCATAAAGTAGTGTATGTAAATCTTTGGCAAGGAGAGATATAGAAAACATTTTTGTCATTAAAAATCTATTCCTTGTCTACTATGTTTTCACGCACCTACCTATTATAACAAATTGCAGAAAGTATTCTTCTAGTAGTAGTTATGGATAGTCAACAACACAAGAAGAAGCTCCAAAACTAAAGGATAAATACATTGATCTTACAAAAAAGGAAACATCAATTTTTGGTCAAATTTTATGTTATATGCATGTACAACATTTTTGTGATGGCCATGAGTTTAAAACCATAATTAATAGTTTTGGTGTTTTCCTCCAGTTGTATATCAAGATTATGAAGTTTTTGTAGCATTTATGGACTCCTAGAATAATATTTGTTGTGTTGAATCTTTTCAAAAGTGAAACAAGATGCTACAAGAAAGTTCACAGTGCATGGACTCACTAGCACTGCGAACTGATAATTTATGACAGTGTGTAAGCATTATCACACATCAGAGGATTGTTTTGCTCATAACTTTTGAATTCCAATATGGGTTCTTCTGAAATTTTGTGTAGAGAAGAACCATATGACCATTGACTTGCTGACAAAAACTCATCCTGACCCAGTTCATAGTTTGGGAGAAAAGTCCAAATCATCACCTACAAGAAAGTTCACAGTGCATGTTGTCAAAGGCATTGCAAACTCTAATAGTATGAAAAACCCAAGATATGGGAAGGATTCCATATATAATGAAAGGTTTGAATGGTCTCCTAGGAGTTATTTGTACATGAGGTACATG
Source organism: Picea sitchensis (assembly GCA_010110895.2). Lineage (NCBI taxonomy): Eukaryota > Viridiplantae > Streptophyta > Pinopsida > Pinales > Pinaceae > Picea > Picea sitchensis. The sequence goes on along the minus strand of SNQJ01S0005484.1, from coordinate 400,475 downwards.
TGTTCCATCTCCATATCAAGCAGAATGCCCTGTTTCAAAAGGAATTTATCACAAATACAAGATCCCAAAAAATAGGAATTTGTTAGGTTTTTGTTGGAATATTTTGTAACAAGACTCCTAAATGGAGGAGGATCCTATGTAGCTCATTGGTTTCGAACTCCTTAGGATAGATAGATATCATTCACTATATATGAGAGGGATTTTGATAAGGAAAGGGTTGGATTCATGATCCAAGAGAGGAGGGAGCTAGAGGAGCAGTTTAGTTGTTCATTTGTAAGCCTGAGGGCCTTTTTGTAATGAAATTTTATTCCATTAAAGATTCATGAGATTTTTTATCAGATGGTATTATTTTTTTTCTCATTTATTTGTTATCTTCTTGCTTGAATATATTGCAAGTTTTGAGGATCATAACTTCCATTGATTGATGGATTCATGAACAATAAAGGATCTTTTGTAGCTTGCCCATTAAATCATTGTTCATTGTTTAAGCAATATTTAATCTATTGCAGAAAGGATCTATGTACAATGGATGGTATTCCTTTTTTCATGTTCATTGTGTGGATGGTGGCCCCTTTTTCTCATGTTCATTGTGTGTATACCCATCATTATATATCCCTTTGTAGTTTGGATTGTCTTTGATCCAGAGGGATGGTAAGGACTTAAGCCCAATGGAATGCCTCCTCATGGAAATTTTGTTGCCCTCTCCCTTTCTATCCTAGTCTTGTTGGTCCACCTACTCAAACCAATTTAATTCATTTATATTTTGATGTAGTACTAGATCTACACCTATAGCACCGGGTGACTCTAGTGCTAGCTAAGATATTTCATCCAAATATATGACCATAAAATTCATGTGTGAGTGGCTGTAATATATCATCCATAATCCTCATGAACAATGTTGGTGCATTAGTCAAGCTCAAAGCCTTGAACAACCACTCAAAAAATCCTTCTTTAGACTTCAAGGCTATCTTCCATATATTAGGTTTCTCAATTGGTACCTAGTGGTAACCTAAATTCAAATCAATCTTATTAAAATCTGGAGTTGATCAAAAAGATCATCAATACGATGATTAAATATTGGTTCTTTACTATGATTTTGTTCAAATCTTTGTAATCAATATAGAGATATCATTATTTTTCACCAACACAATTGGGTTTTTGCAAGACTAGGAGCTCGATCAAATGTGGTCATTTTGAATGAGGTCTTGAATCTAATGTTTGATTTATTCATTCTCTAGGAGAGTACATCTATATATTGGGTCATTAGGTAAAGGAGTACTAGGTATCAAATCAATTGAATGTTTAACTTTCTAGTGTAGAGTCACCCCCACATGTGAAGTGAATATATATTTTTATTCTTCCACCATTTTTTCCACCTACTTCTAATGTGTAGAGATACCCTATGCAGAGGTTGTGGTGGTTGCAATGATATTTTTCTCACCTTCTAGTATAATCATGAAGAGACAAATCTCCCAATCTAAAATATTACTTACTCTGCTTCACTAAGATCAAGGAAATGGTGGGAGTTGGAACTATCTCTGGTACCTTGTAGAGATTACCTCCCAAGGTAATAGTGATAGTGTAACAAGTATTTGTCTACTAGTATCCACCTTGATCAATAGGGCGGTTTCCAAGAGGAATATAAATATAGAGGGGGAGAGGAGAAGGATCATTTTGTAGGGGACTGTAGCAGACCATAATGTCTTATATCTATGCAATGATATTTAGTGTTTGTTGTTCCTAAATATATTCTTGGCTAGGGAACAGTGCCAAGGTACTCTATGGAGGAAAAATTCTCCCCACTTTAGGCTTTTGAAAGGATCTGGAAACTATTAGGGGTAACCCTCAAATATGGATGTCGGTTTAATTTAGATGTTCTTGAACAAAATTGAAGAAAGATGGAACTTTATCACAAATTCAAACTTAAAAATAAATTTTTAATACAATATTAGAGATATTATGCAATAAATATTATTTTCCTTTAACAATTATTCTTATTTACTGAGGGCACCATATTCCCATTCAATCAGTTTCTAGAAAATATATGAAAGAAGATAAAGTGAGATGAAAGAGAACACAATACTCTTCAAAATAATACTACTCAAAGAAAATATTGTTTTCAAGAAAACATTTCCTCAAGTATATTATAAATAACCACTCATCAGTAACTAAATTGAAAAACATGTGAACATATATATAAATGCTACAGATTATCAACTTTCTATAAAACTTCCACGCATACTGTGAATCATATTTAATTTCAACATAATTTAGTAATAAATACTATGAACCATGAAATATGAAATAAAATATGTTACTACCTTAACATTTAACATTATGAGCCGTCATTGCAAGAATCATCATGTGAAAACTTTGCATGTTGCGGATATTATATTAAAACTTTGATTAATACAAAAATAAATCTTTGAGTTTAAATCTCTAAAAACTTTATTGATTCAAAATTTGAAGTCTTTACTAAAATGTTTAAAACAAATAACAAGAAGAAATACACAAAATATTGATTGAACAAGGGATGAATACTCTGAAAACACAAAAGGACCATAAAAATTGAGAAAAAATTAAGCAATTTTTCTCTTTCCAACGACCGAAACAACTAATAGAATCAAGTTCTCTCTTTAGTACAATAATTGATACCATTTTCTTGTTGTTTTTCTTCATATAAGATATGATCAATATATTATTACTATGACGAGTGTTCCATATATAGGGAACATATGGTGACCATCCATGAAAGGATGTGTCCCTTGAATAATCAATAACTATTTATTATTATCATTTACTTATTACATATGATATTTAATAATTAATAATAACTCTTTGAGGGTACGGAGAATAGCCTCTTGAGCTGTAAATGTTAGGTCAACCGCCTAGACCTTCGAGGCACTCAGTAAGTATGAGAGAACTAAAGGTGGCTTATGTCCATATACCGCTTCAAAAGGAGTCATGCGTGTAGTTGTATGGTATGAAGTGTTGTACCACCATTCAGCTAGGGGTAACCATTGAGCCCACTTATTTTTCTTTTCTGAGGCAAAACACCTCAAATATGTTTCCAAACATTTGTTGACAACTTTTGTTTGGACATCAGTCTGGGGATGATAATTTGTGCTGAGATGAAATTCGGTGCCTTGTATCTTGAACAGTTTTTGCCAAAAATTGCTTGTGAAAGTTGGGTCGCGATCAGAAACAATAGAGTGTGGCATGCCATGAAGCTTGAAGACCTGATCCATGAAAATTTGAGCCACTGTGGATGCTATAAATGGGTGTTTAAGGGTGCAGAAATGAGCATACTTGGAAAGGAGATCAACAACCACCATGATGACGGATTTATTGCTTGATTTGGGTAAGCCGGTAATAAAATCCATAGAGATATCCTTCCAAATAGCAGGTGGAATCGGGAGTAGTTGTAGTGTGCCCAGAGATTTGACTATTTCTCCCTTGTTTCTTTGACACACATCACATTCAGCTACAAAATTATGAATGTCGTGTTTCATACCATCCCAGAAAAGGGAACGTTTGACCCTGACATAGGTTTTGGTGAACCCGGAGTGCCCTGTTGTGGGTGTAGCATGAAGCTCAAAAAGTACCGTGGATTTAAGCTTTGATTGTGTACTTAAATACAAACGGCCTTTGTATCGAAGTTCATCATGGAGCCAAGAGTACCCTGGGGAAGTTGGAGCATTGGACGGCAATTGTTGGATCAACTGCAAACTTTTGGGATCTTGTAGCCATTCCTAGCGAACAACTTGGAGCCAATATGGTACAATGAATGAAAGAGAAAAAAAGGATCCTTCATCTTCATATTTTTGGAAAAGTGCATCCGCAACCACATTGTCTTTTCCTTTCTTGTAAATGATCTCATAATCATATCCAAAGAGTTTAGTCACCCATTTTTGTTGTTATGGGGAGGAAATGCATTGTTCCAGAAAATACTTGAGGCTTTGATGGTTTGTCTTAATTTGGAAATGTTTCCCCAATAGATAAGGGCATGCAGAATAGCCAACATTTCATTTTCATAGATGGATTTGCCTGGATTTCTTTCAAATACTTGCTTGTTGGTAAAGGCCAAAGGTCGACCCTCTTGCATAAGGACAGCACCAATTCCTTGCCCTGAGGCATCACATTCCAACACAAAGGTCTTTGTGAAATCGGGAAGGGAAAGGACTGGAGTGGTGCACATGGCCATATTCAAGGTTTGAAAAGATTGAGCAGTGGCTGGAGTCCAAGTGAAAGAGTTCTTTTTTAGGAGAGAGGTGAGAGGTGTTGCAATCTTCCCATAATTATTAACAAACTTGCGATAATACCCTGTTAAGCCCACAAATCCACGCAAGATCTTAAGAGTCTTTGGGTGAGGCCATTTTTGCATAGCTTCAATCTTTTTAGGATCCACCCTGACGCCATATTTTCCAACCAGATGACCCAAGTATTCTACTTCTTAGGGGCCAAAAGCACATTTAGACTGTTTCAGGAAAAGTTGGTGTTGAGAGAGTAGATGGAGAACTCGATCCACATGAGCAAGATGGTTTTTCCAGGTTTTTCTATAGATGAGGATATCATCAAAGAAAACTCAAACAAAATGGTGGAGAAAAGGATGGAAGACATGATTCATGAGGCTTTGGAAGGTGGAGGGGGCATTACACAAGCCAAAGGGCATGACCAAAAACTCATAGTGGCCCTGATGAGTTCTAAAGGAAATCTTGGGAATGTCTGCCTCTTTCATACGTATCTGGTGGTAGCCCGAACGAAGATCAAGTTTAGTGAAGAATTGGGTGCCACTCAATTCATCTAGGAGGTCATCAATGAAAGGAATGAGGAATTTGTCTTTGATGGTAAGTTTGTTGAGGGAACGGAAGTCAGGACACATTCGCCAAGAACCTTCTTTCTTCAGGACCATGACCAGAGGAGAAGAGTAGGGGCTCATACTAGTGTGGATAACACCTGCATTAAGGAGTTCCTGGACCATTTTCTCAATTTCATTTTTTTGGGAAAAGGGGTCACGATACGGACGGATATTGGGAGGAAGGCTTCGGGGTACCAAGGGAATGGAATGATCATGAACACCATAGGAAGGAGGGAGTCCTTGGGGAGCGGGAAAGACCAATTGATGTTTAGAAAGGATGGCTTGGAGGTCTTGCGGGACCGAGGGTGTCTCTGTTGCTTGTATGGCATGGAGTTGGGCGATAACACCAAAATGACCTTTTTTGAGAATCTTTTCCATGTGATGGGAACTAATGATCTTAGGTGAACCAGCAGTGATGCCTTGGAACTTATATTGGTGGCCCTCCTGGTCGAATTTCATAGTTAAGTCTTTAAAATCCATGAGAATGGGACCCAAAGTCCTTAGCCAGTCTGCACCCAATACAATGTCACAACCTCCCATGTCGATAGAAAACATATGGGATTTTAGGTGGTAATCACCAATTTGGAGACGCACATTTTCACAATTCCCTCCACATTTCATGGAACCACCATTGGCGATCATGATTTGGAAATTATTAACGGCATGGATGTAGAAATGAGTTTCTTGGCCAATGCGGCGATGAATAAAATTATGGGTGCTTCCACTATCAACCAGAATGATGACCTTCTGATGCTTGATGTAACCGTTTAGCTTGAGGGTTTGGGGAGCGGAGAAGCCAGTGAGAGCATTGAGGGAAATGACCGGTTCTACTTCGGGAGGGTCTGAGGGAGGGGTTATGTCAGTGGATTCAGGTGACTCGGATACAAAGGGAGTTTCTAAATTCTCTTCTGAAATATCCTCGGAGATGGACATAAAAATATTTTTTTATTTACACTTGTGGCCCGGGAAATATTTGTCATCACAGTTATAAAAAAGGCCTTTGAGTTGGCGTTCAACCATTTCAACCCTTGTCAATTTTTGGATCTTTAGTGGAGCAGAGGGAGTAGTGGGATTTATTGGTTTAGGGCGAGGGATAAAGTAGGGTTTTCGGTTTTGAGAAGCTCCAAATTGTTATGCTTCTTTAGATCTTTTAGTAGCCTCCACCCAAATCTGAGGTCGAGCCATGAGGACATGGGCTCGAATCTCATCCTTGAGTCCACTGATAAAACACTCTCGGAAAAAGGCATTAGACATGCCCTCTATTCTAAAATCCAGGCGCTCAAAGGAAGCTATAAAGTCTTCCACTTCTCCTAATTGTTTCAACTTTTTCAAACGGCCCAAATGGTTGGTGTCAGTGTCAAAGCGTTCATAAAGCTCTGCCACAAAGTGTGTCCAAGCAATATGCCCTTGACGAGAAGTTTTTCTCCATTGCCAACGTTCTTGATCTAGATGGAGAACACCATAACAGAGTTTGGCCAAGTCATTTGTAATGTCATATAAAGAGAAATAATGTTCCATTTGGGTTACCCAACCAGTGGGGTCTGAGCCATCAAATTTTGTCACATCCACCAACGGAAGGCGTAGGTCACATTGAAAGTGATGGTTCTGAACATTATGGGAATGAGAGGAATGGTCACCATCAGTATGTGGAGGTGAGGAAGAGGAAGGGTTATCTGTAGGGATATGCAATTTGGTGCAGAGTGCCGAAAACACTGATTCAAGCTGGGTGGTGAGGTCTTGTTTGATTTCCTCCATTGAGGACTGGATGGTTGTATTGATGGCGGAAACATTGGCATTGAGTTGTTTCACTTCTTTTTGGGTCTCGACGAGACTAGATTGCAAGGTGTTGAAGTGAGCTTCCAAGTCTTCGCTATAAGTATGGGCCATGAGGATGGGGGAACTGAAAAGGGGCAGGTGGGTTCAAAAAAAAAAATTGCCGAAAAATGATATGGATGAATGTGATAAGGATGAAGACATGAATCCAATGGAATAGGTCTCAAATAATGGTGAAAAAAACTCTGGTCTGAAGAATACTACAGAGAGGAAATGCACAAATGCTTAACCAGAAAGAAATGTGTATTTACTTGGGAACCCCAACATTGTTGTGCAGCAATAGATCTTGTTTGTTTTAATTTGCTTATGTTTTTGTCCCCAAGGGTTAGGTATCCAAGGGTTCTATAGACAAGGGTTTTCCCTGTGCTATATCTCTCTGATATACGTGCGGGGTCCAACAGTAGTACTCGGACCAATATCTTAGGGCACTAACTAAGGAGGATAGACAGTACCCTTATCCGTACTACCCGACTACCCAGGTACCTGAGAGTATCTTCCCAAGTGTTGTTCTCAGTGACACTATAGCAGTCAGGTGGTCAATTGGTTTATCTAAAGAGGGATTCAAGTAATATAGGTCGATCCGTACACAGGTGTTGTCTGATGCACTACCACTCGAAGGGGTACCAACAAGGGTTACAAGGGTGGCCAATAGATGTGCGCTTAAGTACCACTTGTATTTCCTATGTGTATGAATCCCTCAACCATGGGTTTATGCATGAAACGATAGATATATGTGGCTTAAATACGTCAGAATACATCTCTACCCTAGAAAAAAAAATTAACCCACACTTTCTGCCAAGGAAAGTGCTCTTATACCACTTATAATATACCAAATATAAAATGTATGAAGAACAGAAATAAAATGCTAGCAATGGTGGAATAACAACAATATAACCAGAACATTCACCACAATAACACTGAAATGATATGAGAATAATAACAGAAATAGCACTTTGAATCTGAAAGCAATGTTCATGGGCCTCTTCAAGGGGGCAACCTCCAGTTGAGCAAAGCTCTATTACAATAATATCCAAGTTAGGGTTCTCATAACCTCGACTCTTATTTATATTAAATATAAGCATCTAGATGAAGATCCTTCTAGAAGCGGAAGCTTCTATTAGGTCTTCTTACATCCGCCTTATTCTATTTTATTGAAAGGCCTTATTAATATTGACCTTTAAAATTATATAAAAACACGCTCTGGTGTGTCCTTGCAGATCTGCCTAAGGTTCGCTCCTAGCCGCTGCCATGGACGTGCAGGAAGGAGGGGAGACACCACCACCCCCCCCCTCTCCAACCACCTCCTTTCGCAAGCTCATTGCAGCCTGCAACAAGAAGCTTCCTCCTTCTGATCCTCCAAGTTTCGTAAAGAGATTAGACGTCGTCCCAGAGATCGAAATCCCCCCCGATCATCCAATGAAGGTCACTCTTTCCCTCTCAGAGAGAGAACTAGTAGGTCAATTCATGGGACTCTGGCCCTCAACCAGATCCATGGACAACTGGATCCAAAGGAATTGGAGACCGTTGATCACAAACAGCGTAACGTGCTATACGGTTGGGAGAGGGTATTATATCTTTGAGTTCATCTCCCAAGAAGACAGAGATCTAATCTTTAGGAATGGACCGTACTTCATGGGTACCCAAGGGCTCTATCTGAATCGTTGGACCCCAATATTTGATCTCGCCTGAGAAGTACCCAAATACGTCCCCGTCTGGGTTCGGCTCCCAAATCTGCCAATACATTGCTGGAACCCCTCCTCGCTTCAAGCAATCGAAAATGGACTGGGGCGTTACATCGATCGAGAAGACCCAAAAGACCAATACTCCTACGCAAGGATCTGTGTGGAAGTTGATCTGGAGGTAGGTCTCCCGGAAGCGATAAAACTAAAATTTGGGGATTGGCAACACTTCCAAAATCTTGATTACGAACAGCTTCCGTTCAAGTGTAGAGGTTGTCATGAATACAGCCACTTCCAAAGGAACTGTCCAAAGATCCCCAATACAGAGAAAGTAGGGGACGAAGGCTGGAAACAGGGTCGAAAGGGGAAAGCCAAAACGAAAGGACAAAGAAGCAAAAAGATAGTCCCAACGCAAGACAAAAACCCAGGAACTAAAGAGCAGGAGAACAGCTTCAGTATTTTGACCAGGGAACCCGGGGAAGAGGAAGGAGATCCAAGTAAAGAGGCCCAAGAGGAAGAAGTAAGAGGAATCCAGACCCCTGAAGAAAAAGGAAATCAATTACCAACAGAAGAATGGGAGCAAAAAAAATCCCCCCAAAGGATGGAAGGAAGTCAAGACATAGAGGAAGGGGAGATCTCGACAGGAAGTGACTCAGAAGGAGCAAGCGATGCTTGGGCCACCCCACAAAAAAAGGGACAAGGCAAGAAAACCAAAAAAGCAGAAAGAGACCAAGAAACTTACAAGGACATCCTAAAGGGTTCACAACCAACCATCAAGTAGTTGATCAGCATTCGTCACACTAGAAAGCAGGCCAAAGCCTCCCAAGGAGGCCACTCCTCCCCCCAAGGTAACTGATGATTCTGACCTCCTGGAATTGTAGGGTTTTCGGTAGCAAGAGGAAAGAGGAAGCACTCAAGGATATAATCAAAGCATCGAAATCAAACATCCTACTACTCCAGGAGACCAAGATGAGTCAACAAGACTCCCTCAAATCTTCGTTGAACGTCTGGAGCAGCAGCCAAGGAATAGCCGAAAATGCCAGAGGCACCTCAGGAGGACTATGCACTCTATGGAACACCTCCAAAATAGATCTGATCAGCTCCGACACTTGCATGCACTGGATTCACACCAAACTCCTCCACAAAGACTCGGGTTACCTGGTAAGCCTCTTCAACATCTATGTACCGCAACATATAGAGGAAAAAAAGTACTGTTGGGAATCCCTAAAAGACTTCTTGCAGCAAAATGAACTTGACAATATCATTCTAGGTGGGGATTTAAATGTAACCCTGGCTCAGGAGGAAAAAAGAGGTGGATCCATCATGAGAGAACTAGCCAGAGAATGGGTGGAAGACCTAGTCTCAACCTGGGACCTAATAGACATCAAGCCTGCCAAATGACTCTACACATGGAAGAATAAAAGAATAGGCCCTGGGCACATTGTTGCCAGACTAGATAGATTCCTTGTCCAAAGTTCCTTTCTTTTACTGGGACTCACAGCAAATGTAGAGATTCTACCCCACAGTGTCTCAGACCACAAGCTCATACGCTTAGAAATAAAAACCAACCAAATCCGAGGACCCATCCCTTTCAGATTTAACCCGACTTAGATCCAAAATAAATACTTTCTCCTACTGGTTTCCAAAACTTGGACCAGCATGGTTAAGGGCTCAGCTTTTTATGTCTGGGAAGAGAAGCTAAGAAGACTAAAGACACCTCTAAAAATCTGGGCAAAGGGCCAACCAAACCTAATCTCCTCATGCATAGAAGCCCAAAAGCAACTCGAGAACCTTCAGATGGAAATGGAAAACAAGGAGATCACGCAAGAAGGCCTGCAACAAGAGGACCACCTTCAAAGACAATGGCACAGAGCCTGCAGAGAGGAAGAAAACTACTGGAGGCAAAAATCCAGAAGCCTCTGGCTGAAAGAAGGTGATAAAAATACAATCTACTTCCACAAGCAGGCAGAGGCAAGGAAGCACTATAAAGCAATGACAGAAATCCAAGTTCAAAATGAAACAATTACAGATCCAGAAGGTATAAAACAAACAGCTTTTGAAGCCTTTGCAGCACTCTATTCAGAACCGCAAGGCATAGTAATAGACCCTCATAGGTACCCTCTCTCCATTATTCCAGGCCTCATTAAGGAAGAAATCAACTCCAAGATAACTAAGTAAGTATCGCAGCAGGAAATAAAGGAGGCCCTTGACCAAATGAATCCAGATAAGGCCCCAAGCCCAGATGGTTTTACTGCCAGATTCTACCAGCAATGTTGGGGAATAATAAAATCAGATCAAACTAAGATGATCAGGAAATCGCAACAGAGCAGCAAACTGGGCGGGAGCACCAATTCGGCCTTCCTGGCGCTTATCCTGAAAGAGAAAGGAGCAGCCACCTTCAATCGTTTCAGTCCAATCTCCCTTTGCAATACAAGCTACAAAATTCTCACCAAAGTAATATCCAACAGACTCAAAACAATCCTCCCTCTCATCATCCCAGAAAACCAAGGAGGCTTCATCAAAGGTAGGCATATTTTCGACAACATCATAATAGTTCAAGAGGCCCTACACTCAAGTGTCCGAAGGAAAGACAAAGGTATGATAATTAAACTAGATCTCGCCAATGCCTTTGATAGAGTTAGACATAACTTTTTATTTGAAGTAATGAGAAAGTTTGGTTTCGACCCATCTTTTGTAAAGTGGATAAAAGCTTCTATTGGTTCACCATCTATAGCTCCTATGGTGAATGGGAAAGTAATAAAGTTCTTCCAAGCCACCAAAGGCTTAAGGCAAGGTTGCCCCTTTTCGCCCCTTCTCTATGCAATCCAAGCTTCAGTCCTAAGCTATCAGCTGGAAAATTCCCAATTCCAAAACAACCTCCAGGGATTGAGAATCACACAAGGGGTTAAAGACATAAATCATGCGCAATTTGCGGATGATACTCTGCTGTTGGGAGGTGCAAGCCCTATAATAGCAAAGAATTTCAAAGAAGAATTGGAATCTTATGCTGCAGTCTCAGGAAGTGAAATAAGTCAGGCCAAAAGAAAAATTTATGGATGGAATATTACGCCAAAGGAAATGTTGGGAATTACAATAGTTTTGGGGATGGAAGGGCACACCAACTGGGAGGCCTTCAAATACCTGGGAATTCCTATATTCAAATCTGTCCCAAAAACTTCACACTGGAATCAGCTGATAGACAATTTAAAAAATAAAATTTCCTCCTGGGGGGTGAACTGGTTAAATTTAGCAGGGAAAGTTGTCTTGATTAAAGCCGTGTTGACCAGCGTACCCATCTATCATAGCTCATTTCTTTTAGCCCCTGCCTCTGTCATCCAAAAAATTGAAGCACTCCAAAGACGCTTCTTGTGGGAAGGTGGGAAACAATCAAGAAGGAAACTGCATTTGATAAGCTGGGAAAAAACCTCAAAACCTCTCTTGGATGGCGGCCTTAACTTCAAAAAAAACCAAGCTCAAAACCTGGCTTTGGGGAAAAAGTTGTTGTGGACGATGGTCACTGGCAAACCAACGTGGAGCAAACTGGAACTTTGGAAAAAATATTTTAGGGGGCCTAGAAGGCAATGCTTGGATTTCCCATGCAGGGAATCAAAAGGTTCCCCTATTTTCACCCTCTGCAAAAAGGCACTGGCCCACTTCAGCCCTCATCTAACCTGGGTGCCAAGAAGCGGAAATAAAATCAACATTTGGCAAGATTCAATCATGGGAGACCCCCTCCTAGGGCTGAGACAATATCTGCAACATCTCAAGGATTGGATGGAGATCCAAAACATAACTACTCTTTCTGACATCTCCATTTGGGGGGAGGATAAGTTTATGTCATGGCAAGGGTGGGGAGTGCTCAACATACCACCTGATCTTGAAATGGAATGGAGCACCCTACAGCTCTGTCTTCAAGGGAAACCCCCCTCAAAAAGAAAGGGCAGGACGAAAGAGGTTGGGGAGGGAAAGCCAAGGCCTATACCATAGCAAAGGGCTACCACCTCATCACTAGTGTTCCCAATGTCATGCCCAATCTGGCCATCTGGAGAGAAATCTGGCAGTTCAATTCCATTCCTAAAATTGACCTATTTATCTGGACCCTTGCACACAATAGCATTCAAACAGGGGGAAATATTCAAAGACGTGGTTGGGAAGGCCCCTACAGGTTCCCCCTCTGTCAACATGATGAAGAAACCACAGACCACCTTCTTCTCAATTGTGAATACTCCAAAGAAGTCTGGAAGCTAGCACCAGGAACACAACACTCCATCAGCCTCCCGCCAGACACAAGAAGCCTTCTCCTCCAATGGGACTCCTATTATCCGTTCAAAACAAAAAAAAGTAGCCAAGCCTTTGCTCTGTGGAAAGTTCTCCCAAAGTTCATCCTGTGGAGTCTATGGATGGAAAGGAACAACAGAATCTTCAGGGACAACAAAAGGAGTCTTGCCCTAGTGATAACCAAAATTCAAGCGCTCTTTGGAGAAACTACACCTTATTTACACCAGACAAAGAACAACCAAGTGTTGGAAGCACTAGAGGAACTATGGCTGGACCACTTTAAAATTCAATGTCACATGGGAATTCAGGCTAGCACTACAATTGAAGAGGAATGGGAAATCAGGAAAGACAAACAAGACTTCTCCAATTGGAAAATAAGGAGTAAAGTCCATATCCTGGCCTTTGACGGGGCTTTGAAAGGAAATCTAAGACAAGCTGGAGGAGGAGGGATAATAGAAAATCCCCTCGAAGAAACAGCAATAAACTTTTCCCTGGGTCTAAGAATCGAATCCAACAATAGAGCAGAGGCCTTGGCTCTCTGGAAGTGGCTAATTCAAGCACAAAGGCACAGGATCCAGGACCTGGTTATAATCGGCGACTCCAGAGTGGTAATACAAGCATTAATTCATCATTCTAAAACCAATAGCGCGAACTTTAAAAACTTATTGGACAAGATTCATCTCCTGCTAAGAAAATTCAAATCCTATAAGTTATACCATGTGCTAAGAGAACTAAATGGGAAAGTGGATGCAGAAGCCAACAAAGGCACACTCCTGGAGCCGGGAATTCTGAAGGTGAATGAAACAACATCTAGCGTGGCACTTCCTTGAACCATGATAATCATGCCCCTAAGGCAAGATCAAAAACAAGATGAATCAGCAGACAAGGAAATCGGGGTGCTCGCTCAGGTCAAGTCACGTCAAAACAAGTTGGGCGAAGGGGACAAGGTATAGTACAATGAGGAAGCGAGCCTCAGACAGGGAGGAGACAGGAATTCAGCTTGCCCATACCTCATGGATTCAACGAATCGATTGGAAATCATGAACGTGGAGGAAGTGGGAATAAACTGAAGGCGTCCCCTCAGACTCATCCCATTTCATTGCAGAGATTTNTAATCATGCCCCTAAGGCAAGATCAAAAACAAGATGAATCAGCAGACAAGGAAATCGGGGTGCTCGCTCAGGTCAAGTCACGTCAAAACAAGTTGGGCGAAGGGGACAAGGTATAGTACAATGAGGAAGCGAGCCTCAGACAGAGAGGAGACAGGAATTCAGCTTGCCCATACCTCATGGATTCAACGAATCGATTGGAAATCATGAGCGTGGAGGAAGTGGGAATAAACTGAAGGCGTCCCCTCAGACTCATCCCATTTCATTGCAGAGATTTCTGGAGTATTCCCCAGTGAAGCACCAAGGCACAGGAAGAAGCGAAAGGAGTCCAGAGATGCATCAAGGTCGAACAATAAGCCCATCACTGAGGAACGACTCAAAGCTATGGATACAGCGCTGGAAAACCTCAAGCAATTGCTTCAATTCCAGCTGGATTTCCTGGAAAACTTGGATTCTGAAGTAGGAAGGCGTATGGAGAAGTTAGAAGAGGACATTACCACAACCAAAATCAGGTTCACAGAGGAGCTTTGAAAGTTGCATAAGGAACTCAAGAACCCCCGGCAGGAATTTGAGGAACGAATTGATCAGCTGGAGGCGAAAATGGCTCAACTCAACAGCGATTGGAAGCAAGATTATGAAAACTAAAGCAGTCTTGGAGCAAGAAAGTGTGGCCTTCCCTCATCAGCAAGTTTGGCATTTTGTATAGAAGCCAACGCTGTAAATAACTATGTATCTGGTTAATTTATGAAATTTTAAGTTAAGAATTTAGTCTACTGCTAAAAGGACTTGGAGGATACTCCAGGAAGGCAGACACGTGGACAAGTGTGGCCCTTTTGTAACCGAATCAGTGGCTTGTCCACCTTTTTTCAATATCAATATCACTATTTGTTTTCGTCAAAAAAAATATTGACCTTTATTACATCCAAATGTATTGTTCTACCTATGTGCGGGTTAGGACCCTAACACAAGGCCATGTTCAACCTGCACACATGAGACTCCTTCTCATGTATCACTAAACCATTTGGATGCTCGATGTATACTTCTTCCTTAATTTCTCCATTGAGAAAGGTTATCTTTACATCCATCTGATGTACTCTCTAACCCATGGATGTTGCAGGGGAAATAATCATTTGAATAGAAGTGTATCAAGAAACAGGAGAAAATTTCTCCTCATAATCTATTCCCTCCACCTGAGAGAATCCTCTAGCAACAAATCTCATTTTTTGCCTCTCGATGCCTCGTCAATTATGTGTTTGATCTTGTATATCCATTTGGAAGTCACTACAAACTTCCCCTTAGGTCTCGTAACAATATCCCATACAACATTCTTCATGATGGACTGATACTCCTCCATCATGGCATCTCTCCATACTAGATGAATAGTTTTCTCCTGATAACAAGAAGGTTTAGAATTAATGATGTGGCTCATAGTTGCGGCATAGAATGAATATCTTTGAGTTATCTTTCTCTCTTGAAAGGTACCATATCTTCCTATCACTCACTCAATCTGTCTCTAACCAGGGATGTAGATCCGATATTCCTTCGAAGACTCATTGTACCCCAAAAATGTATCCTTTCTACCTGAAGGGTCTAACTTGGTCCTTTTCTCCTTGGGTACATGAATGTATATTGAACACCCAAATATCCTGAAGTGTCCAACCTCAGGCTTCACTCTGGTGAAGGCCTCCTTAGGAGTCATGTTCCTCAAGGACTTATGTTCTAAACATACACTACAGTCATGGATGCCTCTTCCCATAGAAACATAGGTAAATGTTGATCATGAATCGTCGCCTTGACTGTCTCAACAATAGATATGTTCTTCCTCTATGCAAACCCATTCTGTTGAGGGTTGTGATGAATGATATACTCCCTCTTTATCCCTACCTCAAACATCTCTAGGACACATCGAGGTTCCCTCATGGAACCAATGTCCCCCAAGACATATTGAGGTTTCCTCATGAAACCAATGTCTTGGTTCCTTCATCTAGTAATCCATTGATTACTCTTCAATCAACTAGTAGCATACGGTTACTACCATGCCATCAGTAGCTCAAATCATCTACCACATTCTTTATTACTATGTTTCAATCAACTAGTAGCACACAGCTATTGCAATGTTGTCCAATAGCACATAATTGTTTCCATGTCATAGTAGTACACAACTATTGTCTAGTGGTACACAACCACTACCATAGTATCATGACTATATAGTAATCCACTAGTAGCACATAGCTACTAGCATGTTGTCCAAAGAAATCAACTCCTTTCTCCTTTTATTACTTGGATAAATCTCCACTGCATCATTAAAGGGATTAGTAGACAAATTTAACCCAGACCCATTGAGATAGTTTTTCAATGGAGGAGGCTTCTTCAAGCGGTTGAAAGGGTTTATGTTTACAAGCTCAAAATCAATGTTAGGAAAGTTCAAACCTTTTCATCCAATGGAATATATAAGTCCAAACCCCTACCAGTAACCTCCATCCATCGCTTACGATCGGATTCACTTAAACATCTCACCATTTTCCTGGGTGTAGAGCCCACTCGACCATTTGATCATCCATGATGTTAAAAAATCACCTCTCCACACAAGGATTGCGTCACCTCCACATAATTTCGAATTTAATACTCTTGTAGTATCGATTTGATTTATCTCAACACTATGTTCCCACCTCTACAATAATATGGATTTCCATAGAGATATGTTGTTTAGTGGCGTTTCCTCCACAAAGTTTTGGTCTCCACGTACTCACATCACAATAGCATCATCCCTCCACACATAAATTATAGTTTCAATATCCTTGGGTGACACAGTTCCAACAATATATCAACAAAAATATTGTCCCTCCACACATATATGGCTGCAATATCCTTGGGAGACACCGTTCTAGCAACAGATCAACAACGATATTGACCCTCCACACAAAAATTAGGTTTCAACATGGCATCGCCTCTACAAAAACAGTAAAATTTCTTCTCCATGGACTTGTAAAAAGGAAGTTATCTTTGACCCAAGACAACTTCCCAATCACGACAGTGTCGACTTTCCACACAACAACAACAATTTCACTTTTCAGAGACTCGTAGCAAAGGCGTTAACTCTGGCCCGAGATAGCTACTTATTAAGAGATCATTGTTGGGTTACCTTCATACATCAGATGCATCATATAACTTGATTTATCGGGCCCAAGGTTGATTGTTTGAAACGTGGTGTTGCATAACTTAGTGGCTTTGGGCCTCACATTTTTTCATAACAACCTCTTCGTTCAATGATAGTTTACATATGTTGTTGCAGTCTCATGCACAGGCCGCCACCTTTGTCAATAATTCCCACGTAAAAATTCAATAAAAGGTCAAATGTGTGGGATCTAGCTAGATTTCCATGATTTTCCAGTCAACACAGGTCACAAAATAAAATTTAGATCTGAGACTATGTCGTTATCTCTCTCGTTTTCCTAGGCCCTCCCATGAGGGAGTAAAGCCTAGTCTCACTCTGATACCATGTTGTTTTTCTTCATATAAGATATGATCAATATATTATTACAATGACAAGTGTTCCATAGATAGGGAACATATGGTGACCATCCATGAAAGGATGTGTCCCTAGAATAATCAATAACTATTTATTATTATCATTTACTTTATTATATATGATATTTAATAATCAATGGTCATATTATTAATTATTATTCTAAGAGAATGTCTTCCTGATGTTGTCCAAACATCAACACTTCTTTCTTTTCTTTGATTTTATCTTCTTTCACCTCAACCATTGTTTGTTTGAATAACATTTTCCAAAAATAGTAGAGAGTGGAACTCAAATTTTTCAAGAAACGACTATTCCTTCCTCATGTTATACCTAGAATATTTGTGACATGTCCATCCAATCATGTATTTTTATTTTTCCTATGTAAATGCTAAAGTGATGACATGGAAGCAACTTGGGGTGTTTACCTTATTGTTGGATCCTTGATTCTTAACTTGGCTATTAGATTTCATTCATTTCATTCAGGATATTTAAGTTTTTGTCATTTTCCTTGCAGCAATATCTAACTCAGTGAAAAGATCAAAATATGTAGGCGATAGACTTTCATGTAGATTGGTAATATTACCTAACAACCTGAAGTCAATTGGGAGCTTATCAAATATTGATTTTCCTTTAATAGGTCCAGTAGCATTTCAACATCATAAAACCATTTTCCAGGTGTCCATGGAGGAGGCAATCTCAATTCAATTGTTATTCTACATTTATCTCTAAAATATTGAGAAAATTAACCAACTTCATTGCACTTATTTTAAGTTTCTATTATTAGATTTGTTTTTTGTATGGACCTCACTTGTTGACATGATAAAAAAAAAAAAAAAATAGTCTTTTACACCCAAAATTTTGGACCCATCTAGGAAGTGGTGGTGTTGGTGAAAGTTCATGTTCATTGGAGTCATATGGAGGGAGGTGAGAAGGAGGAGGTGGATTTTCATCCTCACTTTCATCATCTGAAGAAGAAGAAATCATAATATGAACATAAGAATGCAAAAATGTCAAAGATGGCTCGCAGACCAAGATATTTTCATCAAATTTAACATCTCTTCTAATAATAATATCATTGGAATGAGGTTGAAGTATGTAACCTTTGACATCTTCATAATATCCAAAACAAATTCACTTCTCACATTTAGGTTGTAAATATCTCATTTTCTCATCAAGAATGTGAGCCCATCCTACACTGCCAAATACACAAAAGTGACTTACATCTGGCTTAAGTTTTTTCCATGCTTCTTTCAATGTTATATTTTTTAGAGGCTTAGTGGGAGTGAGATTTACTATGTAATTTGTACAATTAATGGCTTCCGCACAATACTTCAGACTCGATCCCTTGCATTAGAATCATACAATTAGCAATTTTTTTAATGTGTGGTTCTTTCTCTCAGCAACACCAGTTTGTTGTGGTGTATATGGAACAGTGTGTTGCATTTGGATGCCATGTGCAGTGTAGTAACTTGTAAAATTATTGTTCTCATATTCACCTACATTATATGTTCTTAACCTTTGAAGTTACTGTCTAGATTTTTTTTCTACAAGGGCCTTGTAGGCCAAAAACTTGTCAAACATTTCACTCTTAAGTTTTAAGAAGTAAACCCAAGTGCATCTAGAAAAGTCATCAATGAAAGTTAAGAAATACTTGCACCTAGAAAAAGAAGGAAAAGAAAGTGGACCACACAAGTCACTGTGAACAAGTTGCAAAGGGGTCGAGGCATGCCAAGAAGTATGTTTGTCAAAACTATCCCGATGATGTTTTTTAAGAACACAATCAACACAAATATCAACACACCAATGTTTTGACATGGTAAAACCCCTATGGGGAAACATCTACGGCCCCATTCAACATCGCCATATGGATAAATTTATTAATTCAAAAGAAAAATATTATAGAGAGATTTAAAAGAGATTTTCTAATAATGTCATCGGAAAAAATGACCCTCCATGCTCTTTAAATAGATATCATGGACCAATTGGGTGTTAAGCCATGGATCAATGTAGTCGTTAAGACTGAGGAGAATATGAATCGTCGAATCAATATATTTTAGGAACATATCATGATCTTCGTATTACCTAACTACAAATGCATAATTATGCATACTAAAGAAACATAATTTTACCTAACAACACATTAGACCAAGTTGATATTAACTAACTCCTAAGTGTCTAATTATCCTAACATCCCCTCTTAAGAAAAACTTGGGATAGGATTGAAGGATTTACAAAGGTGACACAATATGAGAAGGAAGGAGGCATTACAACTTGTCCCCCTATCCCAAGTGGTTAATGAAGATGTTCATCCTCTATTTATGATTTGTCGAGATTGCATAGTGTGTGCGGCAAAGGGCATACGCAAATATGAAAACCCTTTCCACTATGTTTATGATTTGTGGAGATCGCATAGAGAGCAAGGAAAAGAACATATGCAAATAAAAAAGAGTAGCAACCCAAAAATAAAAAAACAAAAAACCAAAATATTATCTCTACAAAAATTTTAAAAGGGTGTATTAGGGATTTATACCTCTGAATCTCACTAAAATGGTCATATCTTGGGAAAACGGAAACTTTTTTGAGTGAAACAAAAGGCATTTGTGACTGAAATGAGTTATTTGGACACAGTGGAATATACCTCTCAACCCAAAAACGTATGGAAATGGAAGAAACCAGAGATGCAGCAACACGGCTTCATGATCTCGATCTACAATGGGAGCGGGTCTTCAAATGTGCTCTAATACCATGTTCGACAACACAAATATTTCAACAGAGGATGAACACCTTTAGTAACCACTCACACAACCATATCAAATATAAACACATCAATTTTTTGATGTGGTAAAACCCCTACGGGAAAACATCCACAACCCCAGCCAATGTGGCCACTTGGAGCAATTTATTAATGCAAAAGAAAAATATTATAGAGAGATTTACAAGAGAGTTTTGTTGATACTGAGACGGGGGTGAATCAGTATCAAGTACAATTTAAAACCTTTTTCAACTTATACTTAAACCATTCAATTGTATCCAATGAGAAATGAACAATAGTATAAGAGTTACATCAATACACCACAATACACCATGCACAATATATGAGAAATAATCAATAGTTATTGTTCAAGGGAAGTAATGACTTCCAAATGTAGCTACAACTTCCAAATGTAAATTGAGGGATAAACCTCCAAGAGGAAGATACAATCCTCCAATATTAAGAGATATTTGAACTCTCCATGGAAGACATATACAATCCTCCAATATTAAGAGATATTTGAACCTCCATCCTTGCCCCTTCTTCCACCCAAGAATATATGAGAGAGATAATAAACTCTACATTAAATCATCACCATCAACCACCATCACATAGAACCTAATACACTCTTCCTAGACTTTCAATTTCTACCTCACTTTTGGAGTACTTGATCCTCAGATACACATTCAATGTATTCTCAAACTCTCCATTTTTCACTCCTTGGATCCTCCCCAAAGAGAGGTTATAGAAAGCATGGTAAACTTTATTCAATTCTAGTCTATTCAGAGGAGTGAACTTGGGTACTGCATTACCCCTGCTCAATAATTAACATCCATTTGAAACTCTTGTATAAAAGAAACTACAGTCCGTGTTATTTCCAATGAAATTTTTCCCGCTTCATTTCGATTCTTGATGAATAATTTATGAATGTTTGTTTTACTCGTAATTAATTTGTTTATTATTCAGGCTTCCGGTGATCATTACAACCCTATCTTCCACGAGTGTATCCCATAATTATAGCAAATCAAGAGACAGAACTTTTACCAGAGGCACCTTGATGTGTCTAAATACCAGGAGATTTCACCATCCTAATCATTCTAGAAAAATTATAGAAAAATGGGGTAAGATGACCTAAAAATAACATACCCAGAACACATCACCAAAAGACTTCATCCTACCTTGAAATTCGGCCTCTTATTTTTATTTCCTCTTAAATTCAACTTTGTATCAAATGAATGTATAATGATGTTTATTTGATACTTTATAACACAGCTCTTTTAACATTAGGGCCGACCTGACACTTTCTTATTTTGTAATTATTTTCTTTAATTATTTTCAGGGCCTACATGTACTTCCTTCTTCAATTCACTTTGTCATCTTCAAAAATTCATTTCTCCTCAACCATGAGGATCCATGTGACCTTCCACATACCACTAGAAACAACATGATGTATACTATCCATCCATGGGTGTTGTATTTGCATGTGGATTTTCCTTCATGTCCAAATACCTTTATCAATCTTGTGGTCCAAAACCCATGACTAGGGTTGACATCAATGACAACAACCAATCTTCCAACAAGTTTCTCACAATCTATCATCGTTAAATGAACCTCCATGCTCTTTAAATATAGATCATGGACCAATCAGGCGTTAATCCAATAATCAATGTCTATCGGATTACCTAACTACAAACACATACAAATGCATAATAAATAAACACACTAAGAAACACACGTTTACCTAATGACACATTAGACCAAGTTGATTTTAACTAACTCTTAAGTGTCTAAATATCCTAACATCGTCAACTCGGCTTGAGTTTTTCCATTCAGAAACTTGATCACTTATTTTTCTATTTGAGTTTTGTTTCCCAAATTTGACCAATATTTAGTAATTCCGATTTGTATTTTGTAAGCTAGAATATCAGTTTATTGTACTACGCCAAAATGACCTCTAATTTTTCTATCATTAATATGATTTGATTTCAAATCGCATACTTTGCTCCAATAAAGTATTTTTTCCTAGAGACTATTTTTTTAGCTTCTATTAATGATTTTAGCAATTCCTCAACTCTTTGATTACCCTCATTAATGACTTTGTCCATGTCAACTAGTTGTTTATGATAATCATCAATTATCATATTTATTTTTTTCCAATTGTTCTTGCAACTCTATAATCTATACAATGTTCTATTCGATATCATCTTTGGTGGTTCCTAATTCCTTTGAGACTACAGATAATTGATTTTTCAAACTTGTTATTTGTTATGCTTCTAACCCTTCCTTTATAATATCAACATCAAAAATAGATGCCTTCAAAGTCGAGTAGGAAGACAAGGATTATTCTTTTTCTTCATTGATCTTTTCAATTAGGTGACCCAATGTAGCATTTTGTTGTGTTAACTTGGTCACTTCTTCAGTTAACTACTCTTTTTATTTCTATGATTCAACCAACTCTTTAGTCTTAACATGCTCTTATGCTAGTATTTGTCATTTGTATTTTAAGACTCGTATTTTCTTATCCTTTTATTTGACTAAATACTTGACCCCGTTTTTATCATTAGAATCTTCTCCAAGAGAAATTATTATTTGTTCCAAATCATGAATATTAACAAGTATTGCCTTATTTACCACCCTTTCTTTCTTTAAATGATTCTCTAATTTGGTCACCATTGTTGTCAATTTCTTGAAATGTGTTGTTTCTTGCATTAAATCTATAGATACCATTTTTCCAATGTGTTTATGCCATTCAATATTATCTCCTATACACATATTATCTAGATCAAACTTCACTTTGGCAATCTCATATTCTGGAAACTCAATCTCTCCTTTAGATTTATTGACTTTTGGTTGTATAATAGCCATGTCATGTGTTCCTTTATCATAATCTAGTGAATTTAAAAGTGTCGGAGGAGATAACCCCTCATGTCTATTCTAAGAAAGCAGTCACTCTTTTTATTGTTTAGATTGTTTCTTATTTAAAACCATTTATGTGAAAACATCAATGCCCTTTTTAGTTACTGAAATATCGTTAGAACTTATCACCTCCTATGTCATCATACTTTGAACCATTTCATTTGGTTTAATGTTTGTTGTAATTTGAGTAATTGAAATAATAGACTTCCCAGGAATCAATCTACTAGCATATTTGGTCTTCTCCTTTTATTTCCTAGCAACTTGTTTCTATGATTCTTCTTCTAATTAAAAACTAAAATTAATTCTCGTTCTTTTTGGGGATGGTTGCCTCTCATATTCCTTCATTAGGTCTTCAACTTTTGCAACGTTTCCTTGTAACCTTGAATTTTTTGGAGTCTCCATTAGATACTACATTTCTTTTGTTGTTGTTTCACTGAAAAGATTCAATGCCATTGTTGCAATCGAACTCACTACTTCACTAACTGCATGTGATGGTTGATCATCTTCTATTGGAATGATATGAGTTGATATTTTATTTTGGATGGTTTATTCTTTCTCATCACTTTGTTGTATACTTGATTAAACTATGTGTGCATGTAGAACCTCTAGCACTTCTAACCAACTATCTTTGTTTGCCAATCTTTCTATATCTAAATATGCATGATGAATATATGGACAAAAACTAATAAAAATTCTTAGGTTATAATTCACATGATGTGTGTCAATTGGGTTTAGCCTGAGTGGTTTTTGTTGAGGGGTTTTTTCCCCCCCACCCAAGTTCAATTCCTGCAAGTGACATGTCGATCTCTTAAATGAGCAAGCTATCAAAAAATCCTCGTCTTTCTATAAAATTTGGTTTACCCCGGGTACCATCCTCGAAATGATGGGAAGTGACCGGCGGGTTTCCCCGAGCTCTATTCCAAGTAAAAAAAAATGACATGATGTGGATCATAATTCCACACTTTTCCTTCCATAAAATTAAAATATTTCATAATTTTCTCAACCATAGTCAATGCAGATTTTATTTTGACTATAAAAGAGAAAACTTTAGCACGTAAGGAAAAAGTGACCTTCTTATTTCTTGCAAAAAAAATAGAAAAAAATGATTTTAATCTTTATCTAATATACTCTAGAGAATAAATTATGGGAGTCAAGAAAAATGGAAGGAGATATGGTTTGAGTTCTGAGTCGTAAATCATGATAATTGTACATTAATTAAACAAGTACCAATCTCCTACTCTAGAATCTACACTCAATTGGAGAAGTTTTTTTCTCTCTGAAAATAATTTTGGTGGATGTGCATTATGCACTATTGTATACATAGTGTATATGAACTAATATACAAATTCTTCTGACCTTGATCTTCAACCATTTTTGTCCATTCTAAAACTAGAAGAAGCTTACCTTGCTGATCAATTTTATTCAACCCTAAATGCTCAAAATGAGTAGATTGGTAATAAATCATGAGGTATATCAAGTAGTATTTATACCTTAAAAATTTCAAATATTAAAACTTAACCAAATGCTCACGGATAGCATTAGAGAAATATTTGGCATAGTTGAACCTTTCCTTACCGTGTTATTTGAAAAATAAACCCTAATATTGTGCTATCAATGGTACAATCATTATCATATTTGATTATCAAACAAGAAATCATAATGATTTATTTTGATACTTCTGAGAAAATTTATACTAAAAGAGATAGGTTTAACTCGAGCATTTTGGAATTCTCTAGTAACAGTTTCAATAGTAAAGACTAATTTTGCTCGATAATCAAGGAATTAGACTATGCACTCAAAATTTATTCCTCGAGAATTTATTGATTATCGAGTAGCAATAGCATTTTAGATATCGAATCTATAGTAACGAGGAAAACTACTATAAATCCATTACAAGACTTCACCACTCTTTCATGTGGGTCATAGAGACTTAAACTCATTAGAATAAACTTGGGGAAACGAAAAGTTGTGGAGAGAACTGCCTACATAAGACCACATCCCCATGCCAGTAGAGTATCGAGGGAATCTTTGAAACCTTGATAAGTTGATTGGTGAATTTCGCAGGCATTCATTACAGTGAGCTTAAGTTCAAAAATATCCCCATCTCTATCAATTAAATGATTAGAATCATAATTTTTAGAAATGGGTTGTACATGATTAACAAGTTACCGACTTGGGTTTGTGGTTTCTTTCAGTGCAGATATACGGTCCTCCTATTATTTACAGGGTGATAGGATGAATAATAGACTAAGGAAAGGAAAGTGATAGTATAAGTTTTGTCTATAATTTAGAAATGTTGATTGTCGGTCTAGTTTTCCCACAAATTCAAACTGTAAAATTGATCGAGGTGGATATCAACGGTCACCCACCTATTCACACTAGCTCACATACAATTTTCATCTTGGCAGTTTTTTTGTAGCTTTTCAAGTCCTAAACTTCCAGGGTCGTTTTGAGGCCCTACACAACATTTTTTGGGCTAGCCACAGTCACACTATAAACTAAGTTAGAGTGTGACGACAAAATGTGTAGTCCTCATATAGACCTTTCCAATGGGATATCGTGCACCTAAAACGGAGATCGTGTGCAAAATTTATGACCCCGGGAAGTTGATGTACCAACTTACCCCATTGGGGCCCACATGACTTTTGGCACTTCATCTCCTAGGGTTAGGTTTTTGGATGTCTATGGTTTTTTAATTAGCGCTTGATGCTAAAAAAGGCATGCAGGCTTCATTGTAATGTGGTCAAGTGAATCCACATAGCCACCACATCTCTTCTTAGAGATTAGCTACCACCATTCGAGCAAGATTGTTTTCATTTTGCATTTTACAGTTTCAGCAGATTTTGTTATTGAATAGAAGTTAAGTTTCATTGTATCTTTGTTATTTTTCACTATATCTCTGTGTTAATGTTACATATATGTATTTCATTTCGTTTCTCTCATAAATACGGATCAAACACAATCCTTTTTATGAGTTAGTTTTTGGCTTTTGTTTATGCAACATCTTTTTGAAACAAAATGACCACCTTTCTTTAAAAATTTCATGGGTTATGTATTAAAACAACTTGTCATAACCTAACACATTTCAATTTATTATTTGATTTTAAATGGGTCAGTACACAAATCATTAATCCTTAATCTGTCACATTTACTACTGAGTAATTTGATACAAAATAGATAAGCAGTTTGTGAAGGCTACGGTGGTGGTTTTGCAACTACACATTTTCACTCTGCAATTGATAGGAAGCTACCACACGTATTTGGGTGGTCTGTAGAGGCAAAGGAAAACTTTAAAATACTACATTATAATGCTCCACAATTAATCTAAATCATTGATCTCCACAAACCTATGTCATCTGATTTAGCCCCTAATTACTATTGGATTACTGAGAGGGGGAGTGAATCAGTAATAGCATAATTATAATCCTTTTCCTTCATATGTTATATCAATGTAGAATTATTATCCAATAATGAGCAGTAAGAAATAAAAAATCACACACATACACAGTACACCAGTGTTTTGCGTGGAAACCCAAATCGGGAGAAAACCACAGAATGATCTTTCTTATATGTCTTGAAGAATTACATTCATTGGAAGCACCAAATTCCTTTATTTTCCAAATGCAACTGGAAGGAGGCTCCAACCCCCTAGTTTCTCAGGCTACAACCTGTGGGAAGCTCCAACTCCCCAATTCTCTGGCTACAACCAAAAGGAAGTTACAACCCCCAATGTTCTCCAGCTAAAACCGGAAGGTGGCTACAACCACTTGCCCTTGCCCCGTCCTGCCACCCTGAAGTAGAAGTAGAATGATCGAACCACTGTCACACTATCACTGTGAGATATACCGTTGTAATCCTGTACCAATAAATCTGAACCATGCATCAACCTGTACCTCAACCTGTAATCAACATGTACCATAAACAAGTGCATCAACCATGCACCAACCTGTAATCAACCTGTACCATAAAAAA
>SNQJ01S0005484.1:328671-373542 GCA_010110895.2 Picea sitchensis | reverse complement strand
CACCCACCGAGCTCAACCCTAACTACATGGAACATGCATCCACTGATCAGATAGTGAACGCACAGGTCAAGGGAACTCACCAACAAAGGATCCAGCTTTATTGGGTTCTCAAGCCAAGGCAACTCCTCCACCAAGGAAAGTGGCTCACTCAAGGCCAAATCCAACAAAATTTTCCTCATTTGATGCGAGAACTCAATGCAATGGAGACCATTGTTTCCTAGGGGGGAGGATTAATCTAGTTATCTATTGGTGGCCACCCACCTATTCCAAATGGATCCTTTTCTCCATTTTTAGTTTAGCACGTTCTTTTCTGCTTCCTTGTAATTGTGGGTTCTACACTTTTGGGACTGTATGAAGCCCTACACATATTCTAGGTGGATATTCTTGGCCTCTCACTTAATCCAACTAGCTTATTTTGTATGTTTTCATGTCAGTGCATCTTGTTGTACTTCCAGGGTTGTTTTGGAGGCCTAAATAGTGCTTTTTTGGCTCGCCACAGTCAAACTATAAATTGAGTCAAAGTTTGACGACGAAATGTGTATTTATCTTAAATACCTTTCCAATGGGCTATCACGCGCCAAAAATGGATTTCGTATGCAAAAGTTACAACCCTGGGAAGTTGAGGTACCAACTTGCCCATAGGGGGCCACATGACTTTTGACGTTTCACATCCTAGGGTTAGGTTTTTGGATGTTTAGTGTTTTGCAATTCATGATTAATATCAAAAAGGTCTTTAGAGCCTCATTGTAATTCATTCACATCATCCACATCTCTTCTCAGAGATAGCTACCACGATTCAAGCAAGTGTTTCAGTTCTGCAGTTTTACAATTTCATCTTGTTTCATTATTCAATAGAATATATTGTTCACTATTTATTTATGTTATTCTTCATATCTCCATGTTTATTTCATTCAGTATGTTAATCAGTTCATTCTGCTCCTAAATTTGGATCACTAGAGGCCTTCGGAATCCATCTCGATGGATTCCATGCCTAGCCCTCTATGCACCAAGCAAGGAAATGATTGTGTATTTGTGGTAGTTGATTGGTTTTCAAAGATGTCCATTATCACAGCCTGCAAGAAGAGAATCACAGTGGCAGATACTGCCAATATCTTCTTCGAACGAGTGTGGATCCATTTTGGGATACCACAGACCATCACCTCTGATCAGAACAGTAGGTTCCTCGCTACATTTTGGTCGAATCTCTGGTCCTTTTTGGACACAAACTCACTAAATCCACTTCCTTCAACCCTCAAACCAATGGCCAAACATAGGTCGTCAATCAGATGATTGTGCACATATTGCACATGTATAACTCTAAGCATCTGCGTACATGGGATGAGAGTCTTCCCTATGTTCATCAAAGCTACAACAGGACTCTCCATAGCTCCATCGGCCATATCCCTTTCCAGGTGGAGTTGGGATTCCAACCCTTGGATCCCATTGATGTTGCACTACCTCTTGCAACAACACAGAAAGATTCTTCCCATGTTCAGTCTGAGGCCAACAAAGCCACTAGACTCATTGAGCGGATTCAGCACATCTGCCAATGAATCCATGAGATTTTGTAGAAAGCGAATGCTAAGTACAACCAACACCATGATTAGCATTGGGTACCGCACCAGTTTCAGGTGGGAGAGAAGGTCTTATTACATTTTCAGAAAGAGTGCCTTACAGGGACCCATCGGAAGCTTCGCCCACTACTCTATGGGCCTTACACTATCACCGAGGTTATGGGTAGAAATTATTTTGAGCTCAACACTCCACCCTTCCTTGTCTTGCACCTAGTGTTCAATGCAGACCTCCTTCGGCCATATTTTCCACCATTATTGGACACATCAGAGATCGCAAACTAGCTGACACCAACAGAGCTCAACCCTGACTATATGGAACATGCATCCACTGATCAGATATTGGACACACAGGTCAAAGGAACTCACCAGCAGAGGATGTGGATGAATAGGGTTGTTAAGGCAGGGCGGCTCCTACAAAAAGGCTAGTGGCTCACCCAGGTCCAAATTCAAGAAAATTTTCTTCACCTAATGGGGGAACTCAAGGCAATGGAGACCATTGCTTCCTAAGGGGGGAGGACTAATCCAGGTGGATGTTGGTGGCCACCCACCTATTCCAACTGGATCCTCTTGACAGTTTTTAGTTCAGCACGTTCTTATTTACTTATTTTTAATTGTGGTTTATACACTTCCAGGGTTGTCTGAAGCCCTACACATCTTCCAGGTGGAGACTGGTGGCCACCCACCTAATCCAATTAGCTTATTTTGGAAGTGTCCATGTTAGCACATCTTTATGTACTTCCATAGCCATTTTGGGGCCCTAAACAATGTTTTCTTGGCTTTCCACAATCAAACTATAGAAAGAGTCAGAGTTTGATGACATAATGTGTAGCTCTCGAGAAGACCTTTCCAATGGGATATCACGCGCCTAAAAGGTAGGTCGTATGCAAAAGTTACAACCTTGAGAAGTTGAGGTACCAACTTACCCATCAAGGCCCACATAACTTTTCGCGTTTCATCTCCTAGGGTTAGGTTTTTCGATGTCTAGGGTTTTGGCTTTCATGATTAATGTTAAAAGGGCCTTTGGAGCCTCATTGTAATCATTCTTCTCAGACGGATGTGCATAGCAGCCATATATATTCTCATAGATAGCTACCACCATTCGAGCAAGTTGTTTTTAGTTCTGCAGTTTTACAGTTTCGGACTATTTCATTTATTCAATAGAAGTTATTTTTCATTAGATATTTGATGTTGTTCTTCTTATCTATGTGTTATAATATTCAGATTGTTATTCATTTCTCTCCGCTCATAAATCTAGATCAATTCTTATTATGATTGATATCTGCACAATGTTTTTTTAACCTATCTTGAACCAAGCATCTGGTTTCTCCGATGTAATTTTTTCCACAAGAACAAGAAATCAAGTAAACTCTTTTTCCCTGCGTAGGATTAACCGAATCCTTGGAAATATCCAGCATTCCTCTTAGGTATTAGGAGGGGCAAAGGAAACCCATATATTCTTATTCCTAAGAATATTGGCTAGTTTATCAGTTGTCTCTCTGATATAAGGTAAAGTAACTCTTGGGGCATCAGTACCAAATCATGATAATTGTACATTAATTAAACAAGTACCAATCTCCTACTCTAGAATCTACACTCAATTGGAGAAGTTTTTTTCTCTGTGAAAATAATCTTGGTGGATGCTCATTGTGCACTATTGTATACATAGTGTATATGCACTAATATACAAATTCTTTTGACCTTGATCTTGAACCATTTTTTTCCATTCTAAAACTAGAAGACGCTTACCTTGCTGATGAATTTGATTCAACCCTAAATGCTCTAAATGAGTAGATTGGTAATAAATCATGAGGTATATCAAGTAGTATTTATACCTTAAACATTTCAAATATTGGAACTTAACAAAATGCTGACGAATAGCATTAGAGAAATATTTGGCATAGTTGAACCTTTCCTTACTGTGTTATTTGAAAAATAAACCCTAATATTGTGTTATCAATGGTACAATCATTATCATATTTGATTATCAAACAAGAAATCATAATGATTTATTTGGATAATTATGAGAAAACTTCTACTAAAAGACATAGGGTTAACTAAATAATTTTGGAATTCTCTAGTAACAGTTTCAATAGTAAAGACTAATTTTGCTCGATAATCAAGGAATTAAACTATGCACTCAAAATTTATTCCTCAAGAATTTATTGATTATCGAGTAGCAATATCATTTCAGATATAGAATCTATAGTAATGAGGAAAACTACTATAAATCCATTGCAATACTCCACCACTCTTTGGTGTGGGTCATAGAGACTTAAACTCATTAGAATAAACTTGGGGAAATGACAAGTTGCGGAGATAATTGCCTACATAAGACCACATTCCTAGCCCAGTAGAGTATTGAGGGAATCTTTGAAACTTTGATAAGTTGATTGGCAAATTTTGCAGGCATTCATTACAGTGAGCTTAAGTTCAAAAATATCCCCATCTCTATCAATTAAATGATTAGAATCGTAATTTTGAGAAATGGGTTGTACATGATTAACAAGTTATCTCCTTGAGTTTGTGGTTTCTTTTAATACAGATATACGATCCTCCTAATATTTACAGGGTGATAGGATGAATAATAGACTAAGTAAAGGAAAGTGATAGTATAAGTTTTGTCTGTAATGTAGTAATGTTGATTGTCGGTCTAGTTTTCCCACAAATTCAAACTGTAAAACTGATCGAGGTGGATATCAATGGTCACCCACCTATTCCAACTACCTCACATACAGTTTTCATCTTGGTAGTTTTTTTCTAGCTTTTCAGGTCCTAAAATTCCAGGCTCGTTTTGAGGCCCTAAACCACATTTTATGGGCTAGCCACAGTCACACTATAAACTAAGTTAGAGTGTGATGACAAAATTTGTAGTCCTCATATAGACCTTTCCAATGGGATATCGTGCGCCTAAAACGGAGATAGTGTGCAAAATTTACGACCCCGGGAAGTTGATGTACCGACTTACCCCATCGGGGCCCACATGACTTTTGGCACTTCATCTCCTAGGGTTAGGTTTTTGGATGTCTATGGATTTTTTATTACTTCTTGATGCTAAAAAAGACATGGAGGCTTCATTGTAATGTACTCAAGCGAATGCACGTAGCCTCCACATCTCTTCTCAGAGATTAGCTACCAACATTCGAGCAAGATTGTTTTCATTCTGCGTTTTACAGTTTCAGCATATTTCGTTATTGAATAGAAGTTAAGATTCATTGTATATTTTTTATTATTCACTCTATCTATGTGTTAATGTTACATATATGTATTTCATTTCGTTTGGCTCATAAATACAGATCAAACACAATCCTTTTTATGAGTTAGTTTTTGGCTTTTGTTTATGCAACATATTTTTGAAACAAAATGACCACCTTTCTTTAAAATTTTCATGGGTTATGTATTAAACCAACTTTTCATAACCTAACACATTTCAATTTATTATTTGATTTCAAATGGGTCAGTACACAAATCATTAATCCTTAATCTACCGCATTTACTACTGAGTAAATTGATACAAAATAGGTAAGCAGTTTGTGAAGGCTACGGTGGTGGTTTTGCAACTACACATTTTCACTCTGCAATTGATAGGAAGCTACCACATGTATTTGGGTGGTTTGTAGAGGCAAAGGAAAACTTTAAAACCCTACATTCTCATGCTCCACAATTAATCTAAATCGTTGATCTCCACAAACCTATGTCATCTGATTTAGCCCCTAATTACTTTGACAAAATTCGTTACTTTATGAATTTTAAGTGCATGCATGATTCATTTGAAATTTATTCAAGACCTATCAATATGTGATTGGTTAGAAAACATCTTCCAAACATGTTCATTCATGACTTTCACCAACAACGATTTTCAACTAAATTGAATTTGGATATTAATCACAATAATACCTTCATTTAGTTCAAATGGAAGTAATTTCATTGTATAATAGTCATTAATCAATCTTGAATTGTTCAAGGTTACAACTGGGTCTCAATATTTTACCTTGTACTCTCACTTGATCAAGAAGAAAGAAGCATTCCTTCATCTTGCTAGATTTTTTATCCACATCGGATTTCTCCTGGGTAAATATTGTATCCATGGTATTCCATTGTGTGTCTTTGCTACTTTAGTTTTTATTTTTTCATAATAATTAAAGAAAATGTGTGGCATAATTTATATTTAAGATAAATAACTAAAATCACAAAAAATAGTTGTATAGCTAAGCATATACAAACTGTAGTAGTGGTTAGTTTAATCTTTATTCTATAGCAATTATTTTAAGATTTGTTATGGGAAGCCAACCATTGGAATCTCCAAGGTGATTTATTAATCAAAGAGCCTTCCACGAGATTTCCATAAGAACAATGGATTTTCCTTGAACTTGTGGTTCAATCGTAGGTTGGGCATACTTAATTAGCACAAGAATTTCATTTCTTGTTGAAGATTGTACTCAGCTTCCTTGTGGTCAAATTGTTCTTTGCATTATGTTTTATTTTCTCATTTAACTAGGAAAAAATATTCAAATTCTTCATGGATGAATTTAGATCTTCCATTAAGTCTATAACAATCAAAATCCTAATCCTTAAGGTGTATTTTGAGCTTATCTCTCCATAAAATAATGAAAGATGCATACTCTTTAAGATAAGCCACTAGTCTCTAAGATTGTTCTCATTAAAAACTAGATGCTCGTATTGAAAAGGGACAGTACAAGTTACTCAATGTTGAGGCACATTATATATTAGTAGGAACACCAACCCTTACCTGGCATTGTAAGGATGGTTGAGGTAATATCGAGGAATGGATTTACCCTTGACTCATATGGGGGCGTAATTGTGTCATTTAACAACTATATGATAAAACCCTAGTGATCGAGTGTGTTTTTAAACACCATGAAAGTAGATTTGGGCATTGGTTGTCCAACAAATATATTTATTTCCTTTGTTCTTTGTGATTGCTTGAATGTGCAAGAACCTCTTGGCCTGCATTTGTGTTGTTCCACCACTTAATCATGTAGTTTTTCATGACCAAGGTACATTAAGTGCTTTGTCGGTTGAGGTGACTCAACCACATATGGTGATATGGGAAAATTACAAATGGCATGTGTTATTTTTCTTTTTGATGGTGTGTATTCTTGTTTTTATTTTTATCCTATTTAAATTTAGATATGAACAAAGTATTTATTTAGTAAAAGAACTTATTTGTACTAGTTTGAGTTGGAAGCCTAGTGTCCCTATGAGAGTTGTGTTGTTTTTCATTTTTCCACGGGAAGAATAGTTAAAAAAAAAAAAAAAAAAAAGAGGAAAATGTGTGTTTTGTTTTATTTAATCCAACGTTTATGGCCTTTAATGCAAGGTCAATCATCAAGGAGAAATCAACATTCAAATGTGTTTACAGAGGTTGAAGATGAAATATTGGACCACATGATCTAAATATCAAATAATACAATTAAATATCATATTCTCAACATAATGGTAGGCTTGAAATTGTAAATAAAGACAAGTGAACCAAAGGAACAAGTAATAAATTAAACCAGAACACTATGACAAAAATAAGGAAAAGGAACTAAGGAATTCTATGAATGAAAAATTTCCAAGTATTACTTAATTTCCATCCATCATTTCCATTCAGGGTATCAATAAGTTTTTCGATTTCAACTGCTTCCCTAATTCGATGTTTGATAAGGTGATCATTTTTTTCTATGACTTTAGTATCTTCAATACAAATGTGGTTCATAGTGTTGTGTTCTTGATCCAAGCAGATATTGGTGGCCACCCACCTATTCCAACTGGCTCCTCTTGACAGTTTTTAGTTCAACACGTTCTTTTGTACTTATATGTAATTATGGGTTCTACACTTCTGGGGTTGTCTGAATCCCTACACATATTTCAGGTGGAGATTGGTGGCCACCCACCTAATCTAGGTTGCTTATTTTGGAAGTTTTCATGTTAGCACATCTTTCTAGACTTCTAGGGCTATTAATGAGTAGTTTATTGCCACAGTCAAACTATAGACAAATTCAGAGTTTGACAAAATAATGAGTAGTTCTCAAGAAGACATTTCTAATGGGCTATCACGTGCCTAAAACGTGGGTCATGTGCAAAAGTTACGAACACAGGAATTTGAGGTACCAACTTACCCATCGAGGCCCACATAACGTTTGGTGTTTCATCTCCTAGGGTTAGGTTTTTGGATGTCTAGGGTTTTGGAATTCATGAGTAATGTTAAAAGGGCCTTTAGAGCCTCATTGTAATCATCCTGTTTAGATGGATTTCCATAGCAGCCACATCTCTTCTGAGAGATAGAAACCACCATTCGAGCAAGTTGTTTTTAGTTTTGCAGTTTTGCAGTTTTATAGTTTCAACCTATTTCATTTATTCAATAGAATTTATTGTTCATTGGATATCTTTTGTTGTTCTCTTTATCTCTATGTTATTATATTTAGTATGTTATTCATTTCTCTCCGCTCATAAATCAGGATCAGTGGTATCAGAGTCGTTTGATCTTCATTTGTTTTTCTTCATGCATGTCCCCGAGAAGATCTGGGTAGAAGAAGTTGGGACTCGAACCAGTCGAGCCTTTGTAATATCGGTCGCATTGAGCCTGACAACAACCCATGGGGGACGAAAATAAATATGATGGAGCAGGAGATCCTTTTAAACTGTGGCTCAAGGAATCCCTTGTGCAACAAAGGAACAAAATGATGGACAACTCTGC
This sequence comes from Picea sitchensis, assembly GCA_010110895.2. Lineage (NCBI taxonomy): Eukaryota > Viridiplantae > Streptophyta > Pinopsida > Pinales > Pinaceae > Picea > Picea sitchensis. Next base: position 365,268 of record SNQJ01S0005484.1, on the reverse strand, counting down.
ACAGATCCTTCGGCTATTGCCCACAGGAGACGCATATTCATCAAGCGGCCATGCAACCCCCTTCAAGGTACAGGTTAATTTTGATATTCCATTATTTGAAAGACTTATAGATGCGGATGTTGTAGATAAATGGTTGAATCTTCTCGAAGGGTATTTTTTGGTCCACAATTTTTCCAATAGGGAAAATATTACTTTTTCACTCCTCAAGTCCATCCCCCATGTTAAGGACTAGTGGGATACTTACTCTGAGCAAAGGGCCATAGAGTAATATGAAATAATTTTGGTTCCACCCACATGGGATTCCTTCAGGGATGCCATTAAATAACAGTACTACCCTCTTGGAATCTACGAGGACCAGTACAGAAGATGGACACCCTACGTCAGGAAAGGGACCAGACAATACTAGACTTCACCAATATTTTCCATACCCTGCGCACCAAATTGGGTATCAAAGACTCTGAGCAACACCTGGTGCTCAAATATTGTGGTTGTCTACATAGATACATTCAAACAAACATGGATTTTTTGGACATCGCATCATTGGGTACGGCTTATAGATATGTTATCAAGATTGAGCATAAATTTAAGCAGAAGAGGTGAGAGTTTGGATCTACAAACTCCTCACAGTCGAAGCATCGCAAAGGCAGCCCCAACCTACAAAACAAGGGACAGAACAAATATGGCCACTCTCAAGACAACCAATTCAAGATGAAAAACAAGAAGGGTAATGAGAAGTCGAAGAAGGACACGGGAAAATGGTATGAATACCATAAAATCCCTTGGCACAACATTGAATAATGTTGCTCCAAGTAGTCACTGGTGGTTGAGATGAAAGCTTCCAAGTTAATGGTAGATTCTGACTCCGAATCAAATCCAGAAGGAGGGTATTGGATTATCGTTGTTGAAACTAGTCCCACTGTCGCTACCATTAAAGTCCAACCAAGCGAACCAGAAGAACCAAAGGAAGGAGAACACCTCTTTCACTCGTAGATGTGGGTAAAGGGGGCTCTACCTCATTTCATTATCGATGACGGTAGTCAGAAGAGCCTGATATTAGCAGAGGTATTCAAGCGGTTGGACCTACCAATGACACCACACCCACAGCCCTACACCATCGGTTGGCTTCTCGAAGGAATATATCTATGTGTCAGCCAATAGTGTTGTTTTCCCTACAGTATCAAGCCTTTCAAAGACGAGGTATTGTGTTATATTTATCCCTTGAAGTTTGTGATTTTATTTTAGGACAACAATATTTGTGGAAGCGACATGGTGTGTATGAGTCTAGACCCTGCAATGTTATTATTACTTTGGGTAGACAATTGTACAGGATACCAGAGGTAGTGTCACCTATTGTTATTTATTTAATCTCTGCAAAGCAATGCAACAAGGTCATTTCATAGACTAGGAATTTCATCCTCTTTTTGATCCATGCTCACAATAAGCAGAAGGTCTCTGCCACATATGTGGCCTACACATAGAGCCTCTCTTTGCGGCAGAAGAAAGTGGACAGGATCCTGGAAGAGTAAAAAAACATAATATCCTCACCCACTGGGGTACCGACGCACTGCCAAGTCAAGCATCCAATTTAACTAACCCCTAGTGCACCTCTATCGAATGGACCAATCTAACGTCGCTCGTTGATGGAAAATGATGAAATCAAGTGTCATATCCAAGAGATGCTTCAAAAGGGGCACATCAAACCCATATCCTCCCCTTGCGAAAGCCTAATTGTACTAGTGCAGAAGAAAGACGATACATGACGACTCTACATTGATTACAGAGAATTAAAAAAAATCACAGTTAGGAACCGGTACCCGATTCCTAGAATTGATAACCTTCTTGACCAACTCAAGGAGGGGAATTTATTCAGCAATATTGACCTAAATTTTGGCTACAACCAGGTTCCCATCGAACCAACTGATGTATGTAAGACAACTTTCAAATCTAAAGAAGGTCTCTTCGAATGGCTGGTCATGCCCTTTGGCTTAACAAATGCCCCAACCACTTTCATGAGGTTGATGGATGATGTATTGAGACCCTTCACCAACTCTTTTGAGGTGGTATATTTGGATGGCATCCTCATCTTCAGCCAGAACTTGGGAGGAGAACATGTAGCATATTCAGTAGGTTTCGAGAACTCTGTGGCAGCATAAGATATATGCCAACTTGGAAAAATGCTCCTTTGGCATTAGCAGGGTCCAATAGTTGGGCTTCATTGTTGATGAGCATGGGGTACATGTTGATCCAGCTAGAACATACTCATTCATGACCGGCCAACCCCGACCACAATAACCGAGCTTCAAATCTTCTTAGGACTTGCCAACTTCTATCGATGGTTCATGTTGGGATTCTCCCATATTGCATGGGCCCTCAGGAAAGTGACCAAGGGCGGTGGCAGGGAAAATTTTGCGTGGGGGAAGGAACAAAAACAAGCATTTAATTATCTGAAGCATCTCTTGTGCTCAGCTCCATCACTCTCCTTACCCAATCTACAACAGTCGTTCGAGATTGATACCGATGCATCTGACTATGTTGTAGGCTTAGTTCTCACTCAGCACGGTCATCCAATAGCATACCGTAGTGAGACACTCTCACATATTGTCTGGAGATACCCCATCTATAACAAGAAAATGTATTCCATTGTAAAAGCACGTCATCAATGGAAACATTACATTCTTGGAAAGGAAAAAATCATCCACATTGATCACAAGCCTCTACAATTCATATAGACACAGGGGAAGTTGCAGAAGGACCGCCATCAGAAGTGGTCTGCCTACGTGTAGCAGTTCCATATCAACATCAATTATAAGACAAGGAGCACAAATATTGTCACTGATTGCCTCAGTCTACCTCCCATGGCTGCACTCACCACCGTGCTCCACTCATGTGGACATGAGGCATTTGAGTGGCCCCAACATTATCAGCAAGATATGGACTTCACCACCACCTATAAGCTCTTGGGTATAGGCATGAATGTCACAAATTTTCACATTCATGAAAGATTGTTATGCCATATGGGCCACCTCTGTGTTCCTACAAGAAAGTGTGAAAATTTGATTTGGGAGGCTCATTATAGATGGATGGTAGGACATTTTGGCATGGAGAAAACTATGGTCATTCTACAAAAACATTTTTATTGGCCAAAACTTCAACAGGACATCAGCAAGTATATCAAATATTGCACTGCATGTTCCATTTCCAAGACAACCATCAGGAACCAAGTCTAATACACCCCTCTTTCTACTCCTGAAATGATCCAGTTGGCGATTGGTGGCCACCCACCTATTCCAACTAGCTCCTCTTGTCCATTTTTAGTTCGACGCATTTTTCTGAACTTCTTTTTAATTGTGGGTTCTACACTTTTGGGGTTATCTGAATCCCAACACATATTCTAGATGGATATTGGTGCCCTCTCACCTAATCCAACTGGCTTATTTTGTATGTTTTCATGTCATCACATCTTGTTGTACTTCCAGGGCCTTTTTGGAGGCCTAAACAGTGTTTTTTTGGCTAGCCATAGTAAAACTATAGACAAAGTCACAGTTTGATTACGGAATGTGTAGCTCTTTGAAAGAACTTTACAATGGGCTATCACCCACCTAAAATGGAGGTTGTATGCGAAATTTATGACCCTGGGAAGTTGAGGTACCAACTTACCCATAGGGGCCCACATGACTTTTGACGTTTCACCTCCTAGGGTTAGGTTTTTTAATGTCTAGGGTTTTGGAATTCATGAGTAACATCAAAAATGCCTCTAGAGCCTCATTGTAATCCATTCTACTCAGACGGATGTGTGTAGCAGCCACATCTCTTCTCAGATATAGATACCACCATTTGAGCAAGTGTTTCAGTTCTGCAGTTTTACAGTTTCAGCGTATTTCATTATTCAATAGAAGATATTGTTCACTTGATATTTGTGTTATTCTTCATATCTTCATGTTTATTGTATTCAGTCTATTAATCAGTTCCTTCCACTCCTAAATCTGGATCAGTGGTATCAGAGCGGTCTTCTCTTCATTTATTTTTCTTCGTGCATGTCCCCAACAAGATTTGGGTACAAGAAATTGGGACTTGAACCAATCGAGCCATTGCAACATTGGTCACATCGATCCCAACTACAACCCATGGGGGATGAAAATAAATATGATGGAGCAGGAGATCCTATTAAAATATTTCTTGAGGAATCCCTTGTGCGAAAAAGGAACAAAATGATGGAAAACTTCGCGCAAATCCTTCGATGGATGCCCACAGGAGAAGCATCGTCATCAAGCATCCATGCAACCCCCTTCAAGGTACAGGTAAATTTTGATATTTCATTATTTGAAGGACTGAAAGATGCAGATGTTGTAGATAAATGGTTGAATCTGCTCGAAGGTTATTTTTCGGTCCTCAATTTCTCTGATAGGGGAAATATAACTTTTTCACCCCTCAAGGTCATTCCCCATGTTAAAGACTGGTGGGATGCTTACTTTGAGCAAAGGGCCATATAGGAATATGCAATGTTTCTGGTGGCCCCTACATGGGATTCCTTCTGGGATTCCATTAAAGAACAATAATACCCTATTGGAAGCTACGAGGACCAGTCACGAGATGGACCACCCTATGTTAAGAAAGGGACCAGACAGTACCATATTTCACCAATATTTTCCATACCCTGCACACCAAATTAGGTATCAAATACTCTGAGCATCATCTAGTGTTAAAAAACCATGGTTGTTTGCATAGATACATTCAAAAAGAAATGTATTTTTTGTACATCGCCTCATTGGGCACGGCTTATAGATACGTTGTCAAGATCGAGTAGAAATTTAAGCAGAAAAGGGCGAGATTTTGGATCTACAAACCACTCACAGCTGAAGTAGGGAAAAGGTGGCCCCAACCCACACAGCAAGGGAAAAATTAAATATGGTCAACCTCAGGACAACCAGTCCAAGCCACAACACGAGAAAGGAAATGAGAAGATGAAGAAGGACAGAGTAAAATGGTGTGAGTACCATAAAATCCCTTGGCACAACACCGAAGAATGTTGCTCCAAGAAGTCAATCATGGCCGAACTGAAGGCTTCCGAGTTAGAGGCCGATTCTGATTCTAAATCAAATCATGAAGGAGGGAAGTGGATTAATGATGCTAAACCCAATGCCATTATATCTACCACCAAATTCCAACCAAGCGAACCAGAAGAACCAGAGGAAGGGGAATGCCTCTTTCACTTGCATATGTGGGTAAAGGGGGCTCCGCTTCATTTCATTAACGATAGCGGTAGTCAGAAGAACCTGGTTTTAGTTGAGGTCGTCAAGTGGTTGGACCTACCAATGACACTACACCTGCAACCCTACACCATCAGATGGTTTCCCCAAGGAAGAGATCTATGTTTCATCTAACAGTGTCATTTTCCCTACAGCATCAAGCCTTTCAAAGATGAGGTATTGTGTGATATTTCTTCCCTTGAAGTTTGTGATGTTCTTTTAGGAAAAGAATATTTGTGGAAGCGTCCTGATGTATATGAGTCTAGACCCCACAGTGTTATTATTACTTTGGGTAGACAATTGTACAGAATACCAAAGGTAGCGCTACCTACTTCTATTTCTTTAATCTTTGTTAAGAAATGCAGTAACGTCATTTCACAGACTGAGAATTTCGTCTTGTTTTTTATCCATGATCACAGTAATAAAAAGGTCATCGCCACATCCATGGCCTCTACACAGAGCCTATCTTCACAGCAGAATCAAGTGGACGGGATCGTGGAAGAATACAGAGACATCTTCTCCTCACCTACAGGGGTACGGACACACTACCAATTCAGGCATCCAATTGATCCAACACCAGGCGCACCTTTACCTAATGGACCAGTCTATCGTCGTTCGTTGATGGAAAATGATGAAATCAAGCATCATATCCAAGAGATTATTCAAAAGGGGGACATCAGGCCCAGCTCCTCCCCTTGTGGAAGCCCAATTGTACTAGTGTAGAAGAAGGACGGGACTTGGCGACTCCTCATTGATTACAGATCCTTAAACAAAATCACAGTCAGGAACCGGTACCCCATTCCCAAGATTGATGACCTCCTTGACCAACTCAAGGGGGAAAAGTTATTCAGCAAGATTGACCTAAATTATGGATACCACCAGATTCCCATCAAACCAACTAATGTATGGAAGACAACCTTCAAGTCTAAAGAAGGTCTCTTCGAATGACTAGTCATTCCCTTTGGCTTAAAAAATGCCCCAGCCACTTTCATGAGGTTGATGGATGATGTATTAAGACCCTTCACCAACTCCTTTGTGGTGTTATATTTAGATGACATCCTCATATTTAACAGAACTTGGGAGGAGCACATGTGGCATATTCAACAAGTTTTGAGCACTCTGCGGTAGCACAAGCTATATGCCAACTTGGAAAAATGCTCTTTTGGCATGAACAAGGTCCAATACTTGGGCTACATTGTTGATGAGCATGGGGTACATGTTGATCCATCTAAGATCCAAGTCATCCATGACTGGCCATCCCCAACCACACTGACTGAGCTTCGGAGCTTCTTGGGACTAGCCAACTTCTACCGATGATTCGTGTTGAGAATCTCCCATATTGCATGGGACCTCAACCAGGTGACCAAGGGCGTTGGTAGGGCCAATTTTGTGTGGGGGAAGGAACAAAAATGAGCATTCAATTATCTGAAGCATCACTTGTGCTCAGCTCTAGTACACTCCTTACCGTATCTATAGCAACCATTTTATATTGAGATTGATGCATCTGACTATGATGTGGGTGCAGTTCTCACTCAGCATAGTCATCCGGTGGCATACCATTGTGAGACACTCTCAGATATTGTTCGGAAATACCCCACCTATGATAAGGAAAGGTATTCCATTGTACAATCATGTCGTCAATGGAAACATTACATTCTGGGAAAGTAGACGATCATACATATTGATCACATGCCTATGTAGTTCATACAGACACATGGGAAATTGCAGAACGATCGCCATCAGAAGTGGTCCACCTACCTGCAGTAGTTCCATCTCAACATCAAGTATAAGACACGTATTTCAAATCATGTTGTTGACTGCCTCAATCGACCTCCTGTGGCTTCACTCACCACTATGCTCAATTCTTGTGGACATGAAGCATCTGAGTGGCCCCACCTATCATCTCTTGGGTACAAATGAGATTGTCACCAATTTTCACATTCATGACTGACTATTATGCCACTTAGTCCATATTTTTGTTCCTACAAGCGAGTGTGCAAAGCTGAATTGGGAATCCCACTACAGTCAGATGGCAGGGCATTTTGGCATGGAGAAAACTATGGTCGTTCTTCAGAAACATTTTTATTGGCCAAAACTTTGACAGGACGTCAACAAGTATATCAGATCTTGCACTTCCTGCTCCATCGCCAAGCTATCCATCAAGAAGAAAGGCTTATACACCCCTCTTCCTACTCCCAAGAAGCCTTGGGAATCCATCTCAATGGATTACATGTATGGCCTTTCATCGACCAGGAAAGGAAATGGTTGTGTATTTGTGGTCGTTGATTAGTTTTCGAAGATGGACGCCCTCACATCTTGCAAACAGAATATCATAACGACAGATATTTCCAAGCTCTTCTTCGAACGAGTGTGGGTCAAGTCTCTGGTCACTGTTGAACACCAATCTCAAAAAATCCATTACTTTCCACCCCCAAACAGACGTCCAAAGAGAGGTCATCAATCAGATGATTGTGCACATCTTTTGCATGTACAACTCTAAGAATCCACGTACATGGGACGAGATTCTTCCCTATCTTCAGCATAGTTACAGCAGGGCTCTCCATAGCTCCACCGTCCATAGCCCATTTCGAGTGGGGCTAGGATCCAAACCCTTGGGACCCATTGATGTTGCACTTCCTCTTTCCACCACACAGATGGACTCTTCCCGTGATCATTTTGTGATCGACAAAGCCACCAGATTCATTGAGTGAATTCAGAACATCCGCCAACAAGTTCAGGAGATTTTGTAGAAATCCAATGCTAAGTACAAGCAGCTCCATGATCAACATAGGGTACCACACCAGTTTCAGGTGGTGACAAATTATGGTTACATTTGCAGAAGGAGTGTCTCATAGGGCCCCATCGGAAGATCCGCCCACTTTTCTATCGTCCTTACATTATCACCAAGGTCATGGGTAGCAATTATTTTGAGCTCAACACTCCACCCTTCCTTATCCTACACCCAATGTTCAATGTGGACCTCTTTCGACCATATTTTCCACCATTATTGGAATCCTCAAATATCGGAGAACAACTACCACCCTCCGAGATCAACCCTAACTACATGGAACATGCATCCACTTATTAGATAGTGAACGCACAGGTCAAGGGTACTCGCCAACAGAGGATCCAGATTTATTGGGTTCTCAAGGCAAGGCAACTCCGCCACCAAGGAAAGTGGCTCACTCAAGGCCAAATCCAGCAAACGTTTCCTCATTTGATGGGGGAACTCAATGCAATAGAGACCATTGTTTCCTATGGGGGAGGATTAATCTAGTTGTCTATTGGTGGCCACCCACCTATTCCAAATGGATCCCTTTGTCCATTTTTAGTTTAGCACGTTCTTTTTTGCTTCCTTGTAATTGTGGGTTCTACACTTTTGGGACTGTATGAAGCCCTACACATCTTCTAGGTGGATATTGGTGGCCTCTCACTTAATCCAACTAGCTTATTTTGTATGTTTTCATGTCAACGCATCTTGTTGTACTTACATGGTCGTTTTAGAGGCCTATATAGTGTTTCTTTGGCTCACCACAGTCAAACTATAAATTGAGTCATAGTTTGATGGTGAAATGCATATTTCTCTGAAATACCTTTCCAACAGGCTATCACGCGCCTAAAATGGAGTTCGTATGCAAAAGTTACAACCCTTGGAAGTTGAGGTACCAACTTGCCCATAAGGGCCCACATGACTTTTGACGTTTCACATCCTAGGGTTAGGTTTTTGGATGTCTAGGGTTTTGGAATTCATGATTAATATCAAAAATGTCTCTAGAGCCTCATTGTAATTCATTCTACTCAAACCGATGCGCATAGAAGCCACATCTCTTCTCAGAGATAGCTACCACCATTCGAGCAAGTTTTTCAGTTTTGCAGTTTTACAGTTTCATCTTGTTTCATTATTCAATAGAATATATTGTTCACTATTTATTTGTGTTATTCTTCATATCTCTGTGTTTATTGTATTCAGTCTGTTAATCAGTTCATTCTGCTCCTAAATATGGATCACTAAAGGCCTTGGGAATCCATTTCGATGGATCACATGTCTAGCCCTCTATGCACCAAGAAAGGAAATGATTATGTATTTGTGGTAGTTGATTGGTTTTCAAAGATGGCCATTATCACAGCGTGCAAGAAGAGCATCACAGTGGCAGATACTGCCAAGCTCTTCTTCGAACGAGTGTGGATCCATTTTGGGATACGATAGACTATCACCTTTGATCAGGATAGTAGGTTCCTCAGTACATTTTGGTCGAGTCTCTGGTCATTTTTCGACACCAAGCGCTCTAAATCCACTTCCTTCAGCCCTCAAACCAATGGCCAAACATAGGTCATCAATCATATGATTGTGCACATATTTCGCATGTATAAGTCTAAGCATATGCGTACATGGGATGAGAGTCTTCCCTATGTTCATCGCACTTACAACAGGGCTCTCCATAGCTCCATCGGCCATAGCCCTTTTTAGGTGGAGTTGGGATTCCAACCCTTGGGTCCCATTGATGTTGCACTACCTCTTGCAACAACACGGAAAGATTCTTCCCATGCTCAGTCTGAGGCCAACAAAGCCACTAGATTCATTGAGCGGATTCAGCACATCTGCCAATGAATCCATGAGATTTTGTATAAATCCAATGCTAAGTACAACCAACACCATGATCAACATTGGGTACCACACCAGTTTCAGGTGGGAGAGAAGGTCTTGTTACATTTTCAGAAAGAGCGCCTTACAGGGACCCATCGGAAGCTTCACCCACTTCTCTATGGGCCTTACACTATCACCAAGGTTGTGGGTAGCAATGCTTTTGATCTCAACACTCCACCCTTCCTTGTCTTGCACCCGGTGTTCAATGTAGACCTCCTTCGGCCACATTTTCCACCATTATTGGACACATCAAAGATCGTAAAATATCAGACACCAATAGAGCTTAACCCTAACTATATGGAACATCCATCCACTGATCAGATATTGGACACACAGGTCAAAGGAACTCACCAGCAGAGGATGAGGCTTTATAGGGTTGTTAAGGCAGGGCAGCTCCTACACCAAGGCTAGTGGCTCACCCAGGTCCAAATTCAATAGAATTTTCCTCACCTAATGGGGGAACTCAAGGAAATGGAGATCATTTCTTCCTAAGGGGGGAGGACTAATCCAGGTGGATATTGGTGACCACCCACCTATTCCAACTAGATCCTCTTGCCAGTGTTTAGTTCAGCACATTCTTATATACTTTTTTTTAATTGTGGGTTCTACACTTTCGAGGTTGTCTGAAGCCCTACACATCTTCCAGGTGGAGACTGGTGGCCACCCACCTAATCCAATTAGCTTATTTTGGAAGTTTCCATGTCAGCACATCTTTATGTACTTCCAGAGCTGTTTTGGGGCCCTAAACAGTGTTTTTTTGTCTTGGCATAGTCAAACTATAGACAGAGTCAGAGTTTGATGACATAATGTGTAGTTCTTGAGAAGACCTTTCCAATGGGATATCACGCGCCTAAAAGGGAGGTCGTATGCAAAAGTTACAACCTCGAGAAGTCGAGGTACCAACTTACCCATCAGGGCCCACATAACTTTTGGTGTTTCATCTCCTAGGGTTATGTTTTTCAATGTCTAGGGTTTTGGAATTCATGATTAATGTTAAAAGGGCCTTGAGAGCCTCATTGTAATCATTCTTCTCAGACGGATGTGCATAGCAGCCATATCTCTTCTCAGAGATAGCTACCATTATTCGAGCAAGTTGTTTTTAGTTCTGCAGTTTTACAGTTTCAAACTATTTCATTTATTCAATAGAAGTTATTTTTCACTAGATATTTGATGTTGTTCTTCTTATATCTGTATTATTATATTCAGATTGTTATTCATTTCTCTCTGCTCATAAATCTGGATCAGTTCTGATTATGATTGATATTTTCACAATGTTCTTTTAACCTAGCTTGAACCAAGCACCTGGTTTCTCTGATGTAAGTTTTTCCACAAGAACAAGAAATCAAGTAAACTCTTTTTCTCTGCATAGGATTAACCGAATCCTTGGAAATATCCAGCATTCCTCTTAGGTATTAGGAGGGGCAAAGGAAACCCATATATTCTTATTCCTAAGAATCTTGGCAAGTTTATCAGTTGTCTCTCTGATATAAGGTAAAGTAAATCTTGGGGCATCAGTACCAAATCATGATAATTGTACATTAATTAAACAAGTACCAATCTCCTACTCTAGAATCTACACTCAATTGGAGAAGTTGTTTTCTCTCTGAAAATAATCTTGGTGGATGCTCATTATGCACTATTGTATACATAGTGTATATGAACTAATAAATAAATTCTTCTGACCTTGATCTTGAACCATTTTTGTCCATTCTAAAACTAGAAGAAGCTTACCTTGCTGATGAATTTGATTCAACCCTAAATGCTCTAAATGAGTAGATTGGTAATAAAACATGAGGTATATCAAGTAGTATTTATACCTTAAACATTTCAAATATCGAAACTTAACAAAATGCTGATGGATAGCATTAGAGAAATATTTGGCATAGTTGAACCTTTCCTTACTGTGTTATTTGAAAAATAAACCCTAATATTGTGTTATCAATGCTACAATCATTATCATATTTGATTATCAAACAAGAAATCATAATGATTTATTTGGATAATTCGAAGAAAACTTCTACTAAAAGAGATAGGGTTAACTCAAGCATTTTGGAATTCTCTAGTAACAGTTTCAATAGTAGAGACTAATTTTGCTCGATAATCAAGGAATTAAACTATGCACTCAAAATTTATTCCTCAAGAATTTCTTGATTATCGAGTAGAAATATCATTTCAAATATAGAATCTACAGTAACGAGGAAAACTAGTATAAATCCATTGCAATACTTCACCACTCTTTAGTGTGGGTCATAGAGACTTAAAATCATTAGAATAAAATTGGGGAAACGACAAGCTGTGGAGAGAATTTCCTACATAAGACCACATTCCTAACCCAGTAGAGTATCGAGGGAATCTTTGAAACTTTGATAAGTTGATTGGTGAATTTTGCAGGCATTCATTACAGTGAGCTTAAGTTCAAAAATATCCCCATCTCTATCAATTAAATGATTAGAATCATAATTTTGAGAAATGGGTTGTACATGATTAACAAGTTATCTCCTTGGGTTCGTGGTTTCTTTTAGTGAAAATATATGGTCCTCCTAATATTTACAGGGTGATAGGATGAATAATAGACTAAGTAAAGGAAAGTGATAGTATAAGTTTTGTCTGTAATGTAGAAATGTTGATTGTCGGTCTAGTTTTCCCACAAATTCAAACTGTAAAACTGATCGAGGTGGATATCAATGGTCACCCACCTATTCCAACTGGCTCACATACGTTTTTATCTTGGTAGTTTTTTTCTAGCTTTTCAGGTCCTAAACCACATTTTGAGGCCCTAAACCACATTTTTTGGGCTAGCCACAGTCAAACTATAAACTAAGTTAGAGTGTGACGACAAAATTTGTAGTCCTCATATGGACCTTTCCAATGGGATATCGTGCGCCTAAAACGGAGATAGTGTGCAAAATTTACGACCCCGGGAAGTTGATGTACCAAATTACCCCATTGGTGCCCACATGACTTTTGGCACTTCATCTCCTAGGGTTAGGTATTTGAATGTCTATGGATTTTTTATTACTACTTGATGCTAAAAAATGCATGGAGGCTTCATTGTAATGTACTCAAGCGAATGCATGTAGCCGCCACATCTCTTCTCAGAGATTAGCTACCACCATTCAAGCAAGATTATTTTCATTCTGCGTTTTACAGTTTCAGCATATTTCGTTATTGAATAGAAGTTAAGATTCATTGTATCTTTTTTATTGTTCATTGTATCTATGAGTTAATGTTACATATATGTATTTCTTTTCGTTCCGCTCATAAATACAGATCAAACACAATCCTTTTTATGAGTTAGTTTTTGGATTTTGTTTATGCAACATATTTTTGAAACAAAATGACCACCTTTCTTTAAAATTTTCATGGGTTATGTATTAAAACAACTTGTCATAACCTAACACATTTCAATTTATTATTTGATTTCACAAATCATTAATCCTTAATCTACTGCATTTACTACTGAGTAATTCGATACAAAATAGATAAGCAGTTTGTGAAGGCTATGGTGGTGGTTTTGCAACTACACATTTTCACTCTGCAATTGATAGGAAGCTACCACATGTATTTGGGTGGTTTGTAGAGGCAAAGGACAACTTTAAAATCCTACATTCTCATGCTCCACAATCAATCTAAATCGTTGATCTCCACAAACTTATGTCATCTGATTTAGCCCCTAATTACTTTGATAAAATTCGTTACTTTATGAATTTTAAGTGCATGCATGATTCATTTGAAATCTATTCAAGACCTATCAATATGTGATTGGTTAGAAAACATCTTCGAAACATAGGTAATATTTTCCTTCATCTTGTTCGTTCATGACTTTCACCAACAATGATTTTCAACTAAATTGAATTTGGATATTAATCACAATAATACCTTCATTTAGTTCAAATGGAAGTAATTTCATTGTATAATAGTCATTAATCAATCTTGAATTGTTCAAGGTTACAAATGGGTCTCAATATTTTACCTTGTACTCTCACTTGATCAAGAAGAAAGGAGCATTCCTTCATCTTGCTAGAGTTTTTATCCACATCAGATTTCTCCTGGGTAAATATTGTATGCATGGTATTCCATTGTGTGTCTTTGCTACTTTAGTTTTTTTTTTTTCATAATAGTTAAAGAAAATGTGTGGCATAATTTATATTTAAGATAAATAACTAAAATTACAAAAAATAGTTGTATAGTTAAGCATATACAAACTGTAGTAGCGGTTAGTTTAATCTTTATTCTATAGCAATTATTTTAAGATTTGTTATGGGAAGCCAACCATTGCAATCTCCAAGCTGATTTACAAATCAAAGAGCCTTCCACGAAAATTCCATAAGAACAATGGATTTTACTTGAATTTGTGGTTCAATCATAGGTTGGGCATACTTAATTAGCACAAAAATTTCATTTCTTTTTGAAGATTGTACTCAGATTTCTTGTGGTCAAGTTGTTCTTTGCATTATGTTTTATTTTCTCATTTCACTATGAAAAAATCTTCATGGGTGAATTTAAGATAAGCCACTAGTCTCTAAGATTGTTCTCATTAAAAGCTAGATGTTGGTATTGAAAAGGGACAGTACAAGTTACTCAATGTTGAGGCACATTATATATCAGTAAGAAAACCAACCCTTGCGTGTCATTGTAAGGATGGTTGAGGGAATATTGAGGAATGGATTTACCCTTGACTCATATGGGGGAATAATTGTGTCATTTAACAACTATATGATATAACCCTAGTTATCGAGTGTGTTTTTAAACACCATGAAAGTAGATTTGGGCATTGGTTGTCCAACAATTATATGTATTTCCTTTGTTGTTTGTGATTTCTTGAAAGTGCAAGTACTTCTTGGCCCGCATTCATTTTGTTCCACCACTTAATCATGTAGTTTTCCATGACCAAGGTACATTAAGTGCTTTGTCGGTTGAGGTGACTCAGCCACATATGGCGATATGGGAAAATTACAAATGGCATGTGTTATTCTCAAAGTTTGACAAAACAATGAGTAGTTCTCAAGAAGACCTTTCCAATGGGCTATCACGCACCTAAAATGGAGGTCGTGTGCAAAAGTTACGACGTCGGGAAGTTGAGGTACCAACTTACCCATCTGAGCCCACATAACATTTGGTGTTTCATCTCCTAGGGCTAGTTTTTTGGATGTATAGGGTTTTGGAATTCATGAGTAATGTTAAAAGGGCCTTTAGAGCCTCATTGTAATCATCCTGCTCAGACGGATGCACATAGAAACCACATCTCTTCTCGGAGATAGCTACCACCATTCGAGCAAGTTGTTTTCAATTCTGCATTTTTATAGTTTCAACCTATTTCATTTATTCAATAGAAGTTACTGTTCATTGGATATATATTGTTGTTCTTTGTATCTCTATGTTATTTTATTCAGTCTGTTATTCATTTCTCTCCACTCATAAATCAGGATCAGTGGTATCAGAGTGGTCTTCTCTTCATTTATTTTTCTTTGCGCATGTCCCCGACAAGATCTGGGTACAAGAAGTTGAGACTCAAACTAGTGGATCCTTTGCAATATCGGTCGCATTGATCCCAACAACAACCCATGGGGGACTAAAAGAAAGATAATGGAGTGGGAGATCCTTTTAAATTGTGGCTCAAGGAATCCCTTCCACGACAAAGGAACGAAATGATGGACAACTTTGCACAGATCCTTCGGTGGCTGCCCATAGGAGACGCATATTCATCAAGTGGTCATGCAACCCCCTTCAAGGTACAAGTTAATTTTGATATTCCATTATTTGAAGGACTGATAGATGCGGATGTTGTAGATAAATGGTTGAATATTCTCAAAGGGTAATGAGAACAAGGGACAGAAAAAATATGACCACTCTCAGGACAACTAGTTCAAGCCGTAGCATAAGAAGGGTAATGAGAAGTTGAAGAAGGACACGAGAAAATGGTATGAATACCATAAAATCCCTTGGCACGACATTGAGCAATGTTTCTCCAAGTAGTCACTCGTGGTTGAGCTGAAATCTTCCAAGTCAAAGGTAGATTCTGACTCTGAATCAAATCCAAAAGGAGGGAAATGGATTATCGATGTTGAAACTACTCCCACTGTCGCTACCACCAAAGTCCAACCAAGCGAACAAAAGGAACCAAAGGAAGGGGAACACCTCTTTCAATCGTAGATGTGGGTAAAGGGGGCTCTACCTCATTTCATTATCGATGACGGCAGTCAGAAGAACCTAATATTAGCAGAGGTAGTCAAGCAGTTAGACCTATCGACGACACCGCACCCACAGCCCTACACCATCAGATGGATTCTCCAAGGAAGATACCTATGTGTCAGCCAACAGTGTTGTTTTTCCTATGGTATCAAGCCTTTCAAAGACAAGGTATTGTGTGATACTTCTCCCTTGAAGTTTCTGATGTTATTTTAGGACAGTCATATTTGTGGAAGTGACGTGTTGTGTATGAGTCTAGACCCCACAGTGTTATTATACTTTGGGTAGACAATTATACAGGATACCAGAGGTAGCGTCACCTATCGTTATTTATTTAATCTCTACTAAGCAATGCAGCAAGTTCATTTCACAGAACATGAAGTTTATCCTTTTTGTGATCCATTCTCACAATAAGCAGAAGATCTCTGACACATATGTGGCCTCTACACAGAGCCTCTCTTTACATCAGAATCAAGTGGACGGGATCGTGGAAGAGTACAGAGACATATTCTCCTCAGCCACCGAGGTACCGACGCACTGCCAAGTCAAGCATCCAATTGATCTAACCCTTGGTGCACCTCTATCAAATGAACCAGTCTATCATCGCTCGCTGATGGAAAATGATGAAATCAAGTCAGATCCAAGAGATTCTTCAAAAGGGGCACATCAGACCCAGATCCTCCCCTTGTGGAAGACTAATTGTATGGGTGAAGAAGAAAGACGGGACATGACGGATCTGCATTGATTACAGAGCATTAAAAAAAAATCATAGCCAGGAACCGGTACCCAATTACTAGAATTGATGACCTTCTTGATCAACTCAAGGGGGGGAATTTCTTCAGCAAGATTGACCTAAATTTTGGCTACAACTAGGTTCCCATCGAACCAACTAATGTATGGAAGACAACTTTCAAATCTAAAGATGGTCTCTTCAAATGGTTGGTCATGCCCTTTGGCTTAACAAATGCACCAGCCACTTTCATGAGGTTGATGGATGATGTATTGATACTCTTCACCAACTCTTTTGTGGTGGTATATTTGGATGACATCCTCATCTTCAGTAGAACTTAGGAGGAGCATGTGCAACATATTCAATAGGTTTTGAGCACTCTGACGCATCATAAGCTATATGCCAACTTGGAAAAATGCTCCTTTGTCAAGAGTAGGGTCCAATACTTGGGATTCATTGTTGATGAGCATGGGGTACATGTTGATCCAGCTAGAACCAACTCATTCGTGACTGGCCAACCCAGACCACACTAACTGAGCTTCAGAGCTTCTTGGGACTTGCCAACTTCTACCGATGGTTCGTGTTGGGATTCTCTCATATTGCATGGGCCCTCAGAAAAGTGACCAAGGGCGGTGGCAAGGAAAATTTTAGGTGGGGGGAGGAACAACAACAAGCACTTGATTATCTAAAGCATCGCTTGTGCTCATCTCCAACACTCTCCTTACCTGGTCTACAACAGTCGTTCGATATTGAGATTGATGCTTCTGACTATGTTGTAGGCATAGGTCTCACTCAGCACGGTCATCTGGTAGCATACCATAGTGAGACACTCTCAGATATTGTCCAGAAATACCCCACCTATGACAAGGAAGTGTATTCCATTATAAAAGCATGTCGTCAATGGAAACATTACATTTTGGGAAAGGAAACAGTCATCCACATTGATCACAAGCCTCTACAATTCATACAGACACAGGGGAAGTTTCAAAATGACCGCCATCAAAACTGGTCCACCTACCTGTAGCAATTCCATCTCATCATCAATTATAAGACAGGGAGCACAAATATTTTCACTCATTGGCTCAGTCAACCTTCCATGGCTGCACTCACCGCCATACTGCATTCATGTGGACATGATGCATCTGAGTGGCCCCAACTTTATCAACAAGATACGGACTTCACCACCACCTATAAGATCTTGGGTATAAGCGTGAATGTCAAAAAATTTCACATTCATAACAGAATGTTATGCCATCTGAGCCACCTCTATTTTCCTGCAAGCGAGCGTTCAAATATTATTTTGGAGCCTCACTATAGTCGGATGGTAGGACATTTTGGCGTGGAGAAAACTATGGTCGTTCTACAAAGACATTTTTATTGGCAAAAACTTCAACAGGACCTTAGCAAGTATATCAGATATTGCACTACATGTGCCATTTCCAAGACAACCATCAAGAATTAAGGATTATACACCCCTCTTCCTATCCAGTTGGCTATTGTTGGCCACCCACCTATTCCAAATAGCTCCTCTAGTCCATTTTTAGTTCGGTGCATTCTTTTGTACTTCTTTTGAATTGTGGGTTCTACACTTTTGGGGTTGTTTGAATCCATACATATATTCAAGATGGATATTGGTGGCCTCTTACCTGATCCAACTGGATTATTTTGTAT
This sequence comes from Picea sitchensis, assembly GCA_010110895.2. NCBI lineage: Eukaryota > Viridiplantae > Streptophyta > Pinopsida > Pinales > Pinaceae > Picea > Picea sitchensis. The sequence continues at coordinate 346,787 of SNQJ01S0005484.1, read as the reverse complement.
GTTTTCATGTCATCGCATCTTGTTGTACTTCCGGGTCCGTTTTGGAGGCCTAAACGGTGTTTTTTTTGCTCGCCACAGTCAAACTGTAGACAAAGTCACAGTTTGATGGCGGAATGTGTAGTTCTCTGAAATACCTTTCCAACAGGCTATCACGCACCTAAAATGGAGGTCGTATGCAAATTTACGACCCCGGGAAGTTGAGGTACCATCTTACCCATAGGGGCCCACATGACTTTTGATGTTTCACCTCTTAGGGTTAGGTTTTTGGATGTATGGGGTTTTGGAATTCATGAGTAATATCAAAAATGCCTCTAGAGACTCATTGTAATTCATTCTACTCAGACGAATGCACGTAGCAGCCACATCTCTTCTCAGATATATCTACCACCATTTGAGCAAGATTTTTAGTTCTGCAGTTTTACAGTTTTAGCCTATTTTATTATTCAATAGAAGATATTGTTCACTGGATATTTGTGTTATTCTTCATACTGAATGTGTTTATTGCATTCAGTATGTTAATCAATTCCTTCCGCTCCTAAATCTGGATCAGTGGTATCAGAGCAGTTTTATCTTCATTATTTTTTCTTCGTGCATATCCCCAATAAGATCTGGGTACAAGAAGTTGGAGCTCGAACCAATCGATCCATTGCAAGATTGGTCACATCGATCCCAACTAAAACTCATGGGGGATGAAAATAAATATGATGGAGCAAGAGATCCTATTAAAATATTACTCAAGGAATCCCTCATGTGACAAAGGAACGAAATGATGGAAAAATTCATGCAGATCCTTCGACGACTGCCCACAGGAGAAGCATATTCATCAAGCAGCCATGCAACCCCCTTCAAGGTACAAGTAAATTTTGGTATTCCATTATTTGAAGGACTGAAAGATGTGGATTTTGTAGATAAATGGTTGAATCTGCTCGAAGGGTATTTTTCGGTCCCCAAATTTTCTGATAGCGAAAATATCACTTTTTCACTCCTCAATGTCGTTCCCCATGTTAAAGACTGGTGGGATACTTACTCTGAGAAAAGGGTCATAGAGGAATCTGCAATGTTTGTGGTGGCCCCTACATGGGATTCCTTCCAGGATGCCATTAAAGAAAATTACTACCCTATTGGAAGCTACGAGAACCAGTACACGAGATGGACCACCCTACGTCAAGAAAGGGACCAGACAGTACCATATTTCACCAATATTTTCCATACCCTGCGCACCAAATTAGGTATCAAATACTTTGAGCTCCATATAGTGCTCAAATATCGTGGTTGTTTGCATAGATACATTCAAACAGAAATGGAGTTTTTTTACATCGCCCCATTGGGCACGGCTTATAGATACGCTATCAAGATCGAGCAGAAAAGACAAGATTTTGGATCTCCTAACCCCTCACAGTTGAACTAGGGAAAAGGTGGCCCCAACCCACACAGCAAGGGACGAATTCAATATGGTCGACCTCAAGACAACCAGTCCAAGCCACAACATAAGAAGGGAAATGAGAAGATGAAAAAGGACACAGGAAAATAGTGTGAGTACCATAAAATCCCTTGGCACAACACCAAAGAATGTTGCTCCAAGTAGTCACTCATGGTCGAACTGAAGGCTTTCGAGTTAGAGGTTGATTCTGATTCTAAATCAAATACTGAAGGAGGGAAGCGGATTATCGATGCTAAACCCAGTGCCACCATCTCTACCACCAAATTATGGCCAAGCGAACCAGAAGAACCAGAGGAAGGGGAATGCATCTTTCACTTACATATGTGGGTAAAGGGGGCTCTGCTTCATTTCATTGACGATAGCGATAGTCAAAAGAACTTGATTTCAGCAGAGGTCATCAAGTAGTTGGACCTACCAATGACACTACACCCGCAACCCTACACCATCATATGCCTTCGCCAAAGAAGAGATCTATGTGTCATCCAACAGTGTCGTCTGCCCTACAGCATCAAGCCTTTCAAAGATGAGGTATTGTGTGATATTGCTCCCCTTTAAGTTTGTGATGTTCTTTTAGGAAAACCATATTTGTGGAAGCATCCTGATGTGTATGAGTCTAGACCCCGCAGTATTATTATTACTTTGGTTAGACAATTGTACAGGATACCATAGGTAGCGTTGCCTACTTCTATTTCTTTAATCCTTGTTAAGAAATGCAGTAATGTCATTTCATAGACCGAGAAGTTCGTCTTGTTTTTTATCCGTGCTCACAGCAAGAAAAAGGTCATCGCCACATCCATGGCCTCTACACAGAGCCTCTCTTCACAGCAAAAGAAAGTGGGCAAGATCGTGGAAGAATACAAAGACATCTTCTCCTGACCTATAGAGGTACCAACACACTGCCAAGTCAATCATTCAATTGATCTGACCCTAGGCACACCTATACCTAATGCACCAGTCTATCGTCATTAGCTGATGGAAAATAACGAAATCAAGCATCATATCCAATATCTTATTCAAAAGGGGCACATCAGACCCAGCTCCTCCCCTTGCAGAAGCTTGAATGTACTAGTGCAGAAGAAGGATGGGACTTGGCGATTCTGCATTGATTACAGATCCTTAAACAAAATCACAGTCAGGAACGGATACCCCATTCCCAATATTGATGACCTCCTTGACCAACTCAAGGGGGAAAAGTTCTTCAGCAAGATTGACCTAAAGTCTGGATACCACCAAGCTCCCATCAAACCAACTAATGTATGGAAGACAGCCTTCAAGTCTAAAGAAGGTCTCTTCAAATGGCTAGTCATTCCCTTTGGCTTAAAAAATGCCCCAGCCACTTTCATGACGTTGATGGATGATGTATTGAGAACCTTCACCAACTCCTTTTTGGTGGGATATTTGGATGACATCCTCATCTTCAACATAACTTGGGAGGAGTACATGCAGCATATTCAACAGGTTTTGAGCACTCTGTGGTAGCACAAGCTATATGCCAACTTGGAAAAATTCTCTTTTGCAATGAACACGGTCCAATACTGAGGCTACATTGTTTATGAGCATGGGGTACATGTTGATCCAGATAATATCCAATTCATCCATGACTGGCCAGCCCCAACCACACTGACCGAGCTTCAGAGCTTCTTGGGACTAGCCAACTTCTACCGACGATTCGTGTTGGGATTCTCCCGTATTGCATGGGCCCTCAACAAAGTGACCAAGGGCGGTGGTAGGGCCAAGTTCGTGTAGGGGAAGGAACATAAAAAAAAAATCAATGATCTGAAGCATCGCTTGTGCTTGGCTCCAGTACTCTCCTTATCGGATCCGCAGCAACCATTCGATATTGAGATTGATGCATTTGACTATGATGTGGGTGCAGTTCTTACTCAGCACAGTCATCTAGTGGCATACCATAGTGAGACACTCTTAGATATTGTCCGGAAATACCCCACCTCTGACAAGGAAATGCATTCTATTTTACAATCATGTCGTTAATGGAAACAATACATTCTAGGAAAGGAGACGATCATACATACTAATCACAAGCCTCTGCAATTCATACAGACACAAGGGAAATTGCAGAATGACCTCCATCAGAAGTGGTCCACCTACATGCAGCAGTTCCATCTCAACATTAAGTAGAAGACAGGTATCTCAAATCATGTCGTTGACTACCTCTGTCGACCTCATGTGGTTTCACTCACCACTATGCTCCATTCTTGTGGACATCAAGCATCTGAGTGGCCCCAATTTTATCAGCAAGATCCGGACTTCGCCACCACCTATCATCTCTTGGGTACAGGTGCGATTATCACCAATTTTCACATTAAGCACTGACTATTATGCCACCTGGGCCATCTCTATGTTCCTACAAGCGAGTGTGCAAAGATGACTTGGGAATCCCACTACAGTCGAATGGCAGTTCATTTTGGCATGGAGAAAACTATGGTCACTCTTCAGAAACATTTTTATTGGCCAAAACTTTGACAGAACATCAGCAAGTATATCAGATCTTGCACTTCATGTGCCATTTCCAAGCTATCCATCAAGAAGCAAGGCTTATACACCCCTCTTCCTACTCCCAAGAATCCTTGGGAATCCATCTCAATGGATTACATGTATGGCCTTTCATCCACCAGGCAAGGAAATGATTTCATATTTGTAGTCGTTGATCAGTTTTCAAAGATGGTCGTCCTCATAGCTTGCAAAAAGAATATCATAGCGATAGATATTTCCAAGCTCTTCTTCAAACGAATGTGGGTCAACTTTGGGATACCATAGACCATCATCTTCGACTGGGACAACGGGTTCCTCAGCACATTTTGGTTGAGTCTCTGGTCACTGTTGAACACCAAGCTCACAAAATCCACTACTTTCCACCCCCAAATAGACGGCCAAACAAAGGTCATCAATCGGATGATTGTGCACATCTTGTGATTCTACAACTCTAAGAATCCACATACATGCGACGAGATTCTCCCCTATGTTCAGCACAGTTACAACAGGGCTCTCCATAGCTCCACTGGCCATAGCCCATTTTAGGTGGGGCTGGTATTCCAACCATTGGGACCCATTAATGTTGCACTTCCTCTTTCAACCACACAGATGGACTCTTCCCATGATCAGTCTGTGATCGACAAAGCCACCAAATTCATTGAGCAGATTCAGCACATCCGCCAATAGGTCCATGATATTTTGTAGAAATCCAATGCTAAGTACAAGCAGTGCCATGATCAACATAGGGTACCACACCAGTTTCAGGTTGGTGACAAATTCTAGTTACATTTGCAGAAGGAGCATCTCACAGGGCCCCATCAGAAGCTCTGTCCACTTTTCTATGGGCCTTACACTATCACCAAGGTCATGGGTAGAAATTATTTTGAGCTCAACACTCCACCCTTCCTTGGCGTACACCCAATGTTCAATGTGGAGCTCTTTCGACCATATTTTCCACCATTATTGGAAACCTCAAAGATCGCAGAACAAATGACACCCACATAGCTCAACCATAATAGCATGGAACATGCATCCACTGATCAGATATTGGACACACAGGTCAAGGGAACTCGCCATCATTGGATCCAGCTTTATCGGGTTCTCAAGGCAAACCAACTCCTCCACCAAGGCAAGTGGCTCACCCAAGGCCAAATATAGCAGAAGTTTCTTCATTTGATGGGGGAACTCAACGCAATGGAGACAATTGTTTCCTAATGGGGGAGGATTGATCCAGTTGGCTACTAGTGGCCACCCACCTATTCCAAATGGCTCCTCTTGCCCATTTTTAGTTTAGCACTTTCTTTTGTGCTTCTTTGTAATTGTGGGTACTACACTTCTGGAACTATCTGAAGCCCTACACATATTCCAGGTGGATATTTGTGGCCTCTCACCTAATCCAACTAGCTTATTTTGTATGTTTTCATGTCAGTGCATCTTCTTGTACTTCCAAGGCCGTTTTGGAGGCCTAAATAGTGTTCCTTTGGCTCACCACATTCAAACTGTAAATTGAGTCACATTTTGATGGAGGAATGTGTATCTCTCTGAAATACCTTTCCAATGGGCTATCACGCACCTAAAATGGAGTTCGTATGCAAAAGTTACAACCCCGAGAAGTTGAGGTACCAACTTACCCATAGGGGCCCACATGACTTTTGACGTTTCACCTCCTAGGGTTAGGTTTTTGGATATAGGGTTTTGGAATTCATTATTAATATCAAAAATGTCTCTAGAGCCTCGTTGTAATTCATTCTTCTCAAACGGATGCACATATAAGCCACATCTCTTCTCAGAGATAGCTACCACCATTCGAGCAAGTATTTCAGTTCTGCAGTTTTACAATTTCAGCCTATTTCATTATTCAATAGAATATATTGTTCACTATATATTTGTGTTATTCTTCATATCTCTATGTTTATTGTATTCAGTCTGTTAATCAGTTCTTTCTTCTCCTAGATCTGGATCACGAGAGCCCTTGGAAATCCATATCGATGGATTACATGTCTGGCCCTCTACGCACCAAGCAAGGAAATGATTGTGTATTTGTGGTAGTTGATTGGTTTTAAAAGATGGCCATTCTCACAGCCTGCAAGAAGATCATCACAACAGCAGATATTGCCAAGCTCTTCTTTGAACAAGTGTGGGTCCATTTTGGGATACCACAGACCATCACCTCTGATTGGGAAAGCAGGTTCCTCAATACATTTTGGTCGAGTCTCTGGTCATTGTTGGACACCAAGCTCACTAAATCCACTTCCTTGCACCCTCAAAACTATGGCTAAACATAGGTCGTCAATGGGATGATTGTGCACATATTGCGCATGTATAACTCTAGGCATCTGCGTACATGGGATGAGAGTCTTACCTATGTTCAACACAGCTATAACAGAGCTCTCCATAGCTCCATCGGCCATAGCCCCTTTCAAGTGGGGTTGGGATTCCAACCCTTGGGTCCCATTGATGTTGCACTACTTCTTGCAACAACACAGACAGATTCTTCCCATGTTCAATTTGAGGCCAACAAAGCCACCAGATTCATTGAGTGGATTCAGCACATCCTCTAACGGATCCATGAGATTTTGTAGAAATCCAATGCTAAGTACAACCAACGCCATGATCAACATTGGGTACTGCACCAGTTTCAGGTGGGAGAGAAGGTCTTGTTACATTTTCAGAAAGAGCGCCTTACAGGGCCCCATGGGAAGCTTCGCCCACTTTGCTATGGGCCTTACACTATCACCAAGGTTGTGGGTAGCAATGCTTTTGAGCTCAACACTCCACCCTTCCTTGTCTTTCACCTTGTGTTCAATGTGGACCTCCTTCGGCCATATTTTCCACCATTATTGGACACATCAGAGATCACAGAACAGCTAACACCAACAGATCTCAACCCTAACTGCATGGAACATGCATCCACTAATCAGATAGTGGACACACATGTCAAGGGAACTCACCAGCAAAGGATCTGTCTTTATCGGGTTGTTAAGGCAGGGTGGCTCCTACACCAAGGCAAGTGGCTCATCCAGGGCCAAATTTAACAGAAGTTTCCTCACCTAATGGGGGAACTCAAGGAAATGGAGACCATTACTTCCTAAGGGGGGAGGATTGATCCAGGTGGATATTGGTGGCCACCCACCTATTCCAACTAGATCCTCTTGATAGTTTTTAGTTCAGCACATTCTTTTGTACTTATTTTTAATTGTGGGTTCTACACTTCTGGGGTTGTCTGAAGCCCTACACAACTTCTAGGTGGAGACTAGTGGCGACCCACCTAATCCAACTGGCTTATTTTGGAAGTTTTCATGTCAGCACATCTTTATGTACTTCCAGAGCCATTTTGGGGCCCTAAACAGTATTTGTTTGGCTTGCCACATTCAAACTATGGACAGAGTTAGAGTTTGACGGCGTAATGTGTAGTTCTCAAGAAGACCTTTCCAATAGGCTATCACGCGCCTAAAAGGGAGGTCGTATGCAAAAGTTACAACCTCGAGAAGTTGAGGTACCAACTTACCCATTGGGGCCCACATAACTTTTGGTGTTTCATCTCCTAGGGTTAGGTTTTTGGATGTCTAGGGTTTTGGCATTCATGATAAATGTTAAAAGATCCTTTGGAGCCTCATTGTAATCATTCTTCTCAGACGGATGTGCATAGCAACCACATCTCTTCTCGGGGATAGCTACCACCATTCAAGCAAGTTGTTTTCAGTTCTGCAGTTTTATAGTTTCAGCCTATTTCATTTATTCAATAGAAGTTATTTTTCACTAGATATTTGATGTTGTTCTTTGTATATCTGTGTTATTATATTCAGTTTGTTATTCATTTCTCTCTGCTCATAAATCTGGATCAGTTCTGATTATGATTGATATATGCACAATGTTTTTTTAACCTAGCTTGAACCAAGCATCTGGTTTCTCCAATGTAAGTTTTTCCACAAGAACGAGAAATCAAGTAACTTCTTTTTATCTGCATAGGATTAACCGAATCCTTGGAAATATCCAACATTCTTGTTAGGTATTAGGAGGGGCAAAGGAAACCCATATATTCTTATTCCTAAGAATCTTGGCAAGTTTATCAGTTGTCTCTCTGATATAAGGTAAAGTAACTCTTGGGGCAACAGTGTAATCTTCATTTTCATTTTGGTTTTTGTGCCTTCACCTGTGCCACATTTTGTGGATGCTTCTCCTTGTTTGTTTCTCAAGGTATTCATTGTTCTTAAACACTCCAATGAGCTGTTTCATTTGTTGGTTTAAGTGTTCTTCATCGAAAACCTTAACAATACAAGTTACAAAAGTATTAATAACACCAATCTTTTACATATGATGATGGTGGAAATTGACATAAAAGTTGTGTTGTTAAATCGATAATTACAACATTTATTAACCACAATATTTCTTCCATGTATACATACAATCCCAATAAATAAATAGAGGCAAACACCTAAAGAGATGAATTGACCAATGTGTTGAAGGTTGGACATGAAGTAAAATATCTCTCATTTGAGATCTTAGCAAAGAGTTGAGAGGGTTTATATAGAGTAATGAAATCAAAGAAGAGTGCATGCTATTTAGTTGTACAGGTTAGTCGAATACAATGCATACATAGCCAAAAATATGCAGTAAAATAATAACATGAATGGTCAATTATATAGAAATAATACATGCATGCGTAGCACGACAAAGAGTTCCAATGAAGAGATCACATACAATGCAATGACTCGACATTATCCAACCCTTAAAAGCTTGACTCGCCCTTGAAGCTTCCAGCTCAACATTATTAGGAATTTATGAATAAATGTGCTACAAGGTAGTCATTTTTTCTTCCAAAAACAGATGTTGACAAAAGTGAAGTATTTTTCCATGTTACAAAAGGGATTACATGAATCTCATGGTCGTTGCAATTTGACCTGTGTTGATATTTTCGTTTTAAACGTATGAGAATTGATTTCAAATTTATTAAAACTACTCCAAAATATAATGACAAGAATATGAAGTTGCAAAAAATTATTATAGTGATAGTTGTTATTGGTTGAGAATTGTGCATTCAAAATTAGTATACTACGAGGTGTAAAATTATGCAAATTCATAATTATCCAAAATTTGGTGAATAAAATCCAAAGATTGGTGTGTTGGATATGTGTTATATTCTTTGCAAGTAGATTGTGCATCTTGGTACGATCTATAGGGGAGTTTGGAGGCAATGAACAGATTATGCAATCCACTACCAAGGAAGGCATGGACCGGACAAAGTGAAAGATGTAAAGGGTTTTTTTTGATACAAAGTAGGCTAGAGATATTGACCATAGAATATCTACAAGAAGTTATGTGTTTAACATACTTGGTGGAGCAATCAGTTGGACAAGCAAGAGGCAAGTTGTAGTTTCACTTTCAACTATAAAAGTTGAGTACATGGAAATGAATCATGCAAGTAAGGAAGTTGTACGGTTGTAGAGATTGTGTTCAAGTATTGGTTTTGTACATAAAGTTGTCAAAACAAATTTTGGCAATAAAAGTACAATTTTCTTGGCAAAGAACCCTACTTATCATGCTAAATCTAAGAATATTTATGTGCAATATCATTTTGTTAGAGACGTGGTTGAAGACAAGACATTGTTGGAGAAGGTTGATACCTTGAAGAATGTTGCAACCTCATTTTGTACCGAAAAGTTCTTCTGGTGTTAAGAACCAAAGGGCATAACTACCCTTAGCCATTGATTTTTTTAATGCCTAGTTCTCTCTATTTTCCAAAGTATTCAACAAGTGGGGGATTGTTGGATAAGGGGTGTATTCTTTGTAAATGGACTATGCATAATGGCATGACCTACATAAGGGCTATTTTTTGTACATTTTGTATCAATGGTTTTGTTTTATTGTAATAAAATATTGATTAAAAGATTAGGGTTGAATCTAACCTTGATTAACGAATTCGGGTTGAATCTAACCTTGATTAAAGAATTAGTCTTATGATGTTGTGGAATACTCCGATATTGTATTTTGTTGAAATAAAATGATAGAGAGAAAGAGGTGTAGCTCTAAATTGCTAGTTTTCCTAGTTAGGAGCTTCCACTATAAGTCTCATGTATATTGTGTATATATGCCATGTCTTTTTTGTATTTTTTTAGATTTTCTTAACATATCTTCTCTTGCACATATTTATCAAAAACTCTTCTTAATTTACAGTCATTTTTTCCAATAATCTTGTAGCTAGGTGCTTGGTGAGGGAACTATCATAGCCCATGTTCATATAATGAATAAATTCTTCCTTCAATGACCCTTGTTACAAGGGTTGAGTATTGGTTTATGATTTTATCCGTAATTGTCAACATTGAGTGGTTTAAAGACACATCCAATGCAATTAGTATATTACCAACAAGAGTGATTTAAAAAGTGGACCAACTCAATTTTTCAAGATTTTCTTAAAAATAAGCTAAAACCCTTAATGAAAGTTTTATGGTCAAAGTTTCCATCTATTAAATAGAATTATACATTTTTTAAAAATTCCTACTAAATTTAAGAAAAAAATCAAATTTATCCACTTTTTAACCTACTTCATTATAATATAATAAACATTTCAAAAAAAATACAATAATATCTCATAAATAAAGAAATACCTGCATTTAAAAAAATAAAGTAAAAGAATATATATATATATATATATATATATATATATATATATATATTAATTTGAACTTAGATGATTATTTTGGGGGCTCTTAAGGGGGACTTTTTGTTCTTTTTCCCACACATGGCCGCAGACTACTAAGCTGAGTGCTTTAGAGTGTGAGCCCTTCCCCACCCTTTTCCCTCCCTCACCCCCCTCCTCTTCGTCACCATCCCTCCGGGCACTCCCCTCCCTCTTTTTTGTCACCTTTAATTTGGACTCTCATCTCCTCTCAGGCCCCCTCTCTCTTTTCTCCCCTTTTGCGTTTAGTGACAACCTCTCTCCCACCTCCCCTTTTGCGTTTAGTGACAACCTCTCTCCCACAGAATATGGTCACCATGGAAACCTATGACGATCTAGTAGACTACTCCCCAGATCTGAATGACCTCCTACCCTAGACTTCACCACCTAGCAGTCTGCACTTGTTAATCGTCGGCTCGGACCCTCCCGATCATACTCCACCGCCTCCCCCCTTGAACTAATCCTCCTCCAACCCTATGGAACTCTTGACCTCCTCGTCCAACTCCCTCCCTCTTCTCCCATGACCCATAGAAGTCTACTATGCCCTTTCTCCCTCATTTCCCTTCTCTCTAGACCTTCACACCTAGAACCCTCCCTTCCCCCCCTCGCTTACTAATTATCTCCCCAACCCACCTTGGAAAAACCCATCCCCTGCATTAGACTATTGGGTGCCCCCCCTCTCCCGAACCATTTCCCTCTTCAACCTCCCCCAACTCTAGACCCCTCCCCTGAATTTTTTACCATAACCTTGAGCAGGCCTTCACCCCTCCCACTTGCAATCTCTAGGAGACTGGCCTTATGGATTCCAGCTTGGACCCTTCAAATATAAATGGTTGGGATGAAATTATAGGTGACTCATTGGGCACTCTTGGCCCCCCAACAGCAAATACCACACCTCCACCTGGCCAAAGTCACAAGAAGCACAGAATAAACAAGTGCATCTCAGTCGCAGCAATAGAATTGAATATCATCCTCGATCAGGATATCACTATGGCAGAAGCCACAGATATAGCTAATAAAACCCTAGTGTGGAAATCGTATGGGCATCACTTCAGCTTCAAAACACTACAATAATGGGTTTCGGATTCTTGGCACAACTCTCCCCCTCAACTCAGCAGACTCTCCAAAGGTTGGTTTATGTTAAAATTCGCAAACCACGCCTTAGCCAAAAAATCCCTTCAAACTTGTTGGAGCATCGACTCCACCCGTGTACTCTTGAAAAAAAGGGAGCCCACCTTCGATGCAGCCACAGAAAGGATTTATACCATGCCCATTTGGGTTCACCTTCCAGGACTCCCACCACAGTATTGGTCGGAAAAATGTTTCCAAGTGATTGGAAATGAATTAGGGAATTTCATCAAGGCAGATATGTCTTTCAAGGAAACAGGAGAAATGGCGGTTTCCCTAATTCTTGTCTCTCTCAATATCAGGCTTGGTCTACAAAAACAATTCAAAATGACGGATGGAGGACACACTAGCACGCAAATTTTAAACTATGAAGGGATCCCCTTCCACTACAGACGTTTCCATGAACATGGGCACATACTAAGGGATTTTCAACAATATTATCATGCTTGTTCTTCAAAATCACCTCCTGCAAAAAACTTACCATGCCACGGACTCTTTTTCGACCACAGTGACTATAGCACCAGCTCATCACACTCACCCTCAGAGCACCCCCAACACTTAAGAAATAAACAAGCAACCCTGGAGAGAAAACAAACTACCGTAGGCATTGAAGCTTAGACACGGGCTCACCCCCGATCGGAAGTCTCTCCAGCAGCTAACCCCCCCACCGGTCAACTTCCACGCTCACCGCTCCACACTTTGGTTGGTAAGCATCTAAGTTATCCTGTCCATTTTCCTATCAACAGTTTCATTCACTATTTTCATTTTTTTTAATTGGATCCCCCCCCTTCTCTGAAAAACCTCCCCTTTCCCTCCCTCTCACCCCCTTGGAACCCCCCTACCCTTCCTCCCTTTCTACCCGCTCCTCCATCCTCCCCTACCATCTTCCTCCCACCGCCACCCTTTCCCCCCCTACCTCTTCCTCTGAAATCCCCTCCTAGTCCGGCTCTAAGGATTCAGTCATTAGATTCAACCTCAGAAACCGCAACATCTTGATTCCAAGTTCTGATGGGACCGAGCTAGGCACAGTATTGTTACGAGGAAAATCTCTCTATGGCTAGGGGTAAGCCACAACTGACAGAAATGACTGCAGAAAACAACTCTAATCTCATGTATTCTATATAAACAAATATGCTAGCAAGACAAGATAAAATGCCTACCTCGTCCAGACGTTTGATGAAGTTCATCATTGAGCACTTTACTCAAAGAAATACACCTGCAACTTGTCCTCAACAACCAAGAAACGTAATCATATGGTGATAATATATAATGTTAGCACATTCAATAACATAATCCATCAATATTCATAACAAATACGCCCATGGAATAACAATTCAAATATTTGCAAGATATTAATTGGACGAGAAAAGAGTATTTTTATTAAAATGTAATCAGCATAAGTGAATGAATTACAAACTTCTATGTCGACACAGTTCGGAACTGAGAAACTAAGTCCCTTCCAGCTGGGCCTCCACCACTTCAATCCTCCACCAAAGGCAAGCTCATATAAGAGAGACAATGAGGTTCGCAATCATGTATGGAAGAGCTTGGGGGTTGAACAATGTGTTTAGACTTAAAAGGACAAAGGGATGCAAACTCAATATGAAGTGAATAATTTCTCCAAAGTAACTTTTCTCTCAAAGTTGAATTCTTCTCCTCTTTTCCATAGCTCGGATTTGTCCTATTTGTGGCCTTCAAGTGGAAATGAAGGGTCGAGTCAGAATGTTTCCAGTATATGGAAGGTCAAAGATCATGGATCTTGTGACGTGTCATGGAAACCTGACACCATTTTTTAATTTTGGGCACAAATCACAATGTGCGTGGGTTGTAGTGGTGAAACCTACGTATACACATGTTGTACAATAGGTAGGGCACGTATATGTGGAAAAATAATGTTTTTAGCTCTGGGATTTGCAAAAAGGAACTTCAAGTCTACATAGGGAAATGGAAGGCCTTTTGTGCAAGTTTGCATAGGGTGAGGAAAATATTTCTATAATAGATTCCCCCTAATGTGTGAGGTCATAGGAGTATCTGCGATGGCCAAAATACATTATAAGACCCAGAAGTGGAGTAATGGGGACCCATCTAGAAGAACTAATTTCTCATGAGATTATTACAATCTGTACTGACTTTGCACACATGGTTGTCAAATTGAATTACACTGCAGATCCATGTAAAAATATACCAAACAGTTGTCCATGGCCATGAATAGGCAATACAAAGGTGGCTACATGTCAGAGGCTATCATAGTCATGAACAAGTCCCCTTAAAACTAGTCTCAAAATCAATCTGAAGATATATGTATACAATGGAGTATAATCTGATCCCCCATGATCACTTAAGTCACATAGGTATTGGTCCAATGAAAGGTAGCAACAGCTCAGGAAATATGCGACTATGAACTGATGTCTTCAAGTCTTCTACACATTCCACCAAAGGTGCAAGTCTACATCGTGTGAATAAAGGAGTTGAGGTCGAACACGATGAGACTTTGTTTGATGACCGATCATTGAGGTATATTGTTAACAAATGTGAGATAGCCTATCGATAATGAAAGTAGGTATCAAGGCACCGAGTACATTCTTACAAGTGTGAATAGAGGTGTCGGGGTTGAACACTTTAAGAATCCATCGATCATGAGACATTGATGTATTCCCAACTATCGATGGCAAGAGAATCTGCCACTAATGACTACAAGCCTCTAGGTACTCATAGGACACTAGGTCTCGTCTCCATAATAGATGAGCTGAAGTCAATGGAAGGAGACCACTAAAATGAGAGCATTAAGGCATATCTCATCATTCAGCATGAGGTACAAAGTAGGAGCTTTATGATTTGGAGGAAATCAGACGAAGAACATGTTCACAAAGCAACAACTTTGTGCATCTTTTGTGTGTGCCAGATGCAAGCGGTACACGAAAAAGACCCTCTGAATAGAAGCCAATAAGGAAAATTGTTGAAAAAGGTGAGGAAACCACCAATAAGGCTAATGGAATCCAATACATTGCATGAATCTCAATGTGTGAATAGATGTCTTGCCATCGAACACAAGGGAAACCACCCAGTAAACGACCAATGATGAAATGTCAATTGTTGGGTTCAAGGTTACATACCAATGAGGAAAGTAGGACAAGGGTGCACAATAGGACTACAGCTTCATGTGATTCTAAGACACACTGAGGGTATGGCCAACATGCAAAGTCAAGAGTTATGAGGAGTGGCTGACACAAGTTGATATAAATCCTTTGAACAAGAGCATGAGACATATGGAAGACTCTCACAGCATAGACTTAATGATGAAACTTTGAGATGCAGGAGGCATCAATCAAACTCTCCATAGGGACTGGAAGAGTAACCATTCGGGGGAGTAAACTCTTTGTAATGAGCTCAACTTCCTAAGGTCGTGCTAAACCCAAAATTTTGATGACAAGTGGACTCAAAAATTTGATTCTATGTTCAAAGGTGACACAATTATTGCCAATATAAGATAATATCCCCTTCTCGCTCGTCTTTTTTTTGTTTTTTCATAGTCAAATTAATGTTATAATACAGAGGAGGAAACGAGTGTCGCAAGTAAGAAAAACTAGTTCCAGCAGTGGAACATACCTATCCTCAATGCAAGGAGGTGCATGCGAGAGATGGACACTTGGGGGGGGAATGTTTCCTCGTGGGTATAGGGTGTCAAGCTGCAAATGATATAAACAAGGATATACTTGGTTGATGATGCAAATTGCTTAGATGAAAGGCTTATAACGCAAAAGCGAGAACCAGCAATAGGCTCAATACTGCAAGTAAGAGCATGAGATGCAATTACAACTTAACGCCAAAAAATGTTTTTTTTCATGATCTTTAGTCTACTTGGTTTGAAAATGAGATAAACTTGCACCAAATAGATGTCCTTTCAAATCCAATTTACGAGTGTGAAAGAGACAAATTCACTCAGCCATCTTTTTGCTTTTTAAATGACTCGGAAAAGAAATTAAATCAGACTCCTTGGGGGGTTTCTAGGTGGCGTTTCATGGGGGATGCCAAGGCTCCCGTGCAGAATTTCTGTGAAAGGTAAGCAACTTACGAATAGCTGACACAAGCTTTCAAAAAACCAAATCTCTCCAAGTCGAGGAGGATAAAGTGCTAGTGGAGGTTACATTCTCCACGATATATTGAAGATCGTCTCTTACCTGAAAAGGTATGGGAGGAAGAATTTGATACCCCACAAGACCATCCCAGTCAAAGGGAACATCTCCAAGACTTGGAGGGAGAGTACTCGGGGAGAGTAAAACTCTCTCTTGTTCAGAAGGTGCAGTACTAGAAATGCTAATGACATGGTTGAAGGATGCATCACCCTCCAAAAGAAAATTTGGATTGATCGGAGATTGCATCGGTACGACCACTTCTTCAACCATTGGTTGAATAGGATGGTGTGAAAACAAGGCCAGGAGATGCACCACCCTCAAAAATAGGAGTGGGGTCAAGTGATGATTGCATCGGCATGACTGTCATGTCAATCAAAGGAGAAACTGAGTGTTGGGAAACCAAAGACGACTCACAACCCGAAGGGCTCCCAGGCAAGGACCATGCTTCTAGTATCGTAGCAGTAGCAGGGCACAAACAATTAAGGTGATCTCCTTCATAAATCCTACAAAGGAACTTGGGCTTACATCTTACACGTCTAGGATTCTCAATCGTATGAATTCCCCCAGCATGACTTGCAGTGGCTGGTGACAAATCCCCAACATGACTAGCATAGGTTGGTGATGAAAGTGCAGTGTGACTAGTAGTGACTAGACTTGTGCCCCCAGCATGACTTGTAGTAGTTGGTTGTAGGTCTTCAACATGACTAGAAAAGGTTGGTGATATAATGCTAGTATGACATGCAGTGACTGGACTTGTGGTGGCAGTTAGTTGTGGCATTTGAGACCAAGGTCCCGGGAAATATTGGTTTTGAGAAATTGCAGGTCGGGAAGGGTCCTGGTTTACACCTTGTCCCTGTCCGAAAAGGTAGTATCCTCTGCCTAATTGATCCATAGAGGTTTGTATGGGAATCATCACTGAAGAAGATGTCTGTGAAGAGACAAAAGCATGATAAGGATTATTCAAGTGAGGACATATGTTGCCCCCATGTGAAGGGGTTCCATGATGGGGGTAGCTCGTACCATAAAATTGATTCCCTCTGTATGAAATACCAAAGGACATATGGGGACCCACCATGGGTAGAGTTTTCGTAGGAACTGGTATAGCGGATGAAGGATACACGGATGGGGTGTAATAAGTAGAATAACCACCCGTTTGAGAATTGGCTCCTGGAAGGATGAAACCAGGATTGGATCCGTAAGAAGGGAGATTCTTGTTGGGTATGTGTTATATTCTTTGCATGAGTAGTAGCGTATGAACAGGGGGGTTAGAGGGAGGGTCGCTAGGCCCCCCCTCAAGGGGTGTAGGGGGCATATCCCCCCGCACAGGGGGTCTGGGGGCAGCACCCCTGGAAAAAAAAATTGCCTCGGGAAACGTGACACCTACCTCGAGAAATGTGTCATGTATTTAGGTGGTTTTTTCAGCACATGGTTTTTTCCGATGGTTTTCTATTTCCGGTTAAGGAATTAGGGTTTTGGACTAATCCAGGTCATTGGGTTAGGTTTTTGGATGTCGCTAGCTCCTATATGTATATTTTATTGTAAACAATGTAACACAAGGAATGAATATAATATATGTTGGTTTTCCCGGTTTGGGTTTCCAGGGGAAAAATCTCTGTGTAATGTTTGTATATGCCATTGTATCTTTTATGTTATTTTCTGTATATCTATTTACAGTAGACATTGTACAAGGTTATAATTTACATTTGGTATCAGAGCTTTATTGGCTTCAGGGGGATGCCTTTGTGGTCAAGGGTTTGGCTCGGAACTGTGATAAGCCTTGTTACAGTGGGAGATATGCGGTATTGTTTTTTAGGTGAAAAGAAATGGCAAGCAATTTGAAGATGGAGAACGAGAATTTTAATGGGAAAATCTTTGAGTTGTGGAAGCTCAAGATGGAAGATATTTTGGTGGACAGAGATCAGTGGATCACAGTAGATCCAATTATTGCACCTACAGGAACTTCTGCAGATGACTAGAAAAAGATGGATCGGAAAGCAAAGAGCACAATCCGACTGTGTCTCTCCGATTCAGTATTATTGAATGTGTCAGAGGAAGCTACAACCAAGGATTTATGGGAAAAGTTGGGAAAGTTGTATCATTCTAAGTCCCTGGTAAATAAACTATTCTTGAGAAAGAAGCTGTATAACTTGAGGATGAGAGATGGAGACTCGGTGGCAAAGCATTTGAACGCCTTCAATACTATGGTAAGTCAGTTAGTATCTGTTGAGATTAAAATTTCAGATGA
>SNQJ01S0005484.1:280968-326987 GCA_010110895.2 Picea sitchensis | reverse complement strand
AGATCGAAAAAGAGGAAACTCTGGTTAAATCAGAGAAAATATGTCGAGACAATATTGCAGAGGTTTAATATGTAGGAATGTAAACCGGTCAAGGTTCCTATTCCTATTGGTGTAAAGTTATCTACGGATCAGTGTCCCAAGACACATGAAGAAGAGGAGGACATGTCTCATGTTCCATATGCGATTTTAGTTGGAAGTTTGATGTATGCAATCGTTTGTACTAGATCAGACATTGAACATACAGTGGGATTTTTGAGCAGGTATATGTCAAAACCAGGGAAGGAGCATTGGACAGTAGTAAAAAGGGTTTTTAGGTATTTGCGTGACACTGATAGCTATGGATTGTGCTACGAAGGAAGACCGGGATTGGACAAAGTGGTCGATATACATGGCTTTGTGGATGCAGACTGGGCTGGAGATTTGGATCATAGGAGATCTACAAGCGGGTATTTGTTTAACCTGTTTGGAGGAGCAATAAGTTGGATGAGCAAAAGACAGGTTGTAGTGGCAATTTCAACTACAAAATCTGAATACATGGCAGCCACTCATGCAAGTAAGGAATTAGTATGGTTACAAAGATTGTGTTCAGGTATTAGGTTGGTACAACAAGTTGTAAGGATAGAGTGTGACATTCAGAGTGCAATTTTTCTGGCAAAGAACCCTGCTTATCATTCAAAGACAAAGCACATTGATGTTCAATATCACTTTATGAGAGACATGATTGAAGAAAAGAAAGTATCACTAATGAAGGTGGACACTTTGAAGAATGTTGCAGACTCATTAACAAAATCTATGAGCACTGAGAAATTATCTTGGTGTAGAGGATCCATGGGCATTGTTGCCCTGGATTTTTGACTATGTAACCCTGTAACCCCTTGTATGCAAAGAAAACAACAAGTGGGAGAATGTTGGGTATGTGTTATATTCTTTGCACGAGGAGTAGCGTATGCGCCAGGCGGACAGGGTGGTTAGAGGGGGGGTGCAGGGGGGTGGAGCCCCCTATGCGGGGGTCCAGGGGCAGCGCCCCCAAAAAAGAAAAATTGCCTCGAGAAACGTGACACCTACCTCAAGAAACGTGTCATGTATTTAGGTGGTTTTTTCGGCACATAGTTTTTGCCAATGGTTTTCTATTTCCGGTTAAGGAATTAGGGTTTTGGACTAATCCAGGTCATTGGGTTAGGGTTTTGGATGTTGTTGGCTCCTATATGTATATTGTATTGTAAACAATGTAACACAAGGAATGAATATAATATATGTTGGTTTTCCGGGTTTGGGTTTCCAAGGGGAAAATCTCTGTGTAATGTTTGTATTTTCCATTGTATCTTTTCTATTCTTTTATGTATATATGTTTACAGTAGACATTGTACAAGGTTAGAATTTACAATTCCAACCTCCCACCATGAGAATTTGTTGAGGGGCATGACTCCTGTAGACAGCGGAGTCATTGTGCCCCCGTATCCAAAACTAGGATTCATATAAGTAGGCAAGGGAGAGGATGGAAAGGGTGAAGGCATGTTTGGCATACCAAGAGGAAAATTATTAGAGACCCAAGACATTGACTGAGTGTGGTAATTATAAATACCATTATGAAAAGCGGACGGATTTGTCCCCATGAAATGAGTGAATGTCATGGGGGCGGTAGTGGTAAAGGAGGGAGCCAGAGGAACTCCGCTATCCATGATAATGACAACTCAAGGCATGGTATAAAATCCTAAGGTCAACTAATAATCAAAGAGCACACCAAAATAAAATCAAAAGGACAACATGCACACAAACAGGGTAAAGTGGCTGAAAGGGGCCTCCCTCCCTAAAGTAGGTATGCCTCTCCGAAAAGGGGCCTAAAACTCCCTGCTAAAGATCGGAGGTATCCGAATTAGTTATAAGGGCCCTCATGGGATTAATAACCAGTCGGTCAGATCCCCCCCGGATAGGTAATSCTCCATAAAGGTTGTGTGTTGTCTGACCCTTATCTGACCTAGGGTATCTGCAGAATAACCCTTGCAAGTAACCTATGTGGTACCTAAGTCAAGCAACTAACAAACCACGATATAATCGATGCACATGCGAACAGTCGTAAGTCAGGTCCATCGTATGGGCAAGGTAACAAATCATGAAACCTCAAAAGCATCGCCTCTCACAGAGGTAAAGGTACTAGCAAGGTCCCCATATACGAATAGATCCCCAGAAATATATCTAATGCTAAGAAGGTATCGGGGGGATATCCCTTCAACAAACCTCACACGACCTCGTACTTAACTCCAGTGTAAGCGGAGCCTCCTGATATTACCAATTATACAATGGATTTCTCCACTCACTTAGTCAGACACATATGTTGATTTAATAGCCTTGGAGAAGTTTACTCACAAAATCCTATTCCAAGGCTCTAAATCCTAAGCTAGTTTGTGCACCCTAGAAAAATAAAATCTTTACTAATCAATTTTAAATTATAGCGTTACTTTTAGTGGCCTTGTTTACTCAAAAAGGTGTGGTCGTGAAACTAATGATGTTATGACTCGGCAAGTAAAATAAATGACTATGAATACAATGCAAAGTTCTAACTTCAATTCCCAATAAATGATATGCTTTTCAAAGTGAAATTCTCAATTTAGTTTTGCAATTCCAAATAAAATGCAATCTTTCTTTACATGTACTAAGATCAAATATAAGGACTCAAAAGATCAAATGCCAACAATGTAAAATGCCCAATATTTTTGTATTTTCAATATAAAAGAATGAAAATGCAAGGACTAAACAACAGCTTGATATAAAAACTCTATTGTATGTAAACAGAGACAAACCAAGTAGGATATCAAGAAGCAAATACCTTGTCTAAGATGCAAGGACAATCAAATGAAAAGGATGATGAGAAAGGCACCGCCCAAAATTCAACCAAAAAAAGGTTTCCTGTCATTCCACAGACAATTAACAGTCATAACAGAGACCCACGAAAACTCAACAATCATCAAAACCTACCCAACAACCATCAAACCTAGAAACCAAGAAACAAAGGGTAATGTACACGATTGTTCAGGGGAAAAGCATGTATATACGCCTCTTGCAGAAGGACAGCACGCGTATGTACGTGACTATCAGGCAAAAACCCGCGTATATGTGTTAAAACACAGCTAGGCTAAGGAGAAGGCTAAGAAACTCAGACTCAGAATGAACAGAGGCTTTCAAGCATTCATAGGACAAGAAACTCAATATAAACGAGGGAAATCTAAGGATAAAAACACTCCAAACCTCAAAAAATAAGATTTTATCCCCAGTATGGTCGCCAATTTTGTTACGAGGAAAATCACTCTATCGCTAGGGGTAAACCACAACAGATGGAAATGATTGCAGAAATCAACTCTAATATCAGGTATGCTATATAAACAAATATGCTATCAAGACAAGATAAAAGGCCTACCTCGTCCAGACATTCGATGAGGTCCATCGTTGAGCACTTGACTCAAAGCAATACACCTGCAACTTGCCATCAACAACCAAGAAACGCAAGAATATGGTGATAATATATAATGTTAGCACATTCAATAGCATAATCCATCAACATTCATAACAAATACGCCCATGGAATAACAATTCAAATATTTGCAAGATATTAATTGGATGAGAAAAGAGTATTTATATTAAAATGTAATCAACATAAGTGAATGAATTACAAACTTCTGTGTCGGCACAGTTTGGAACCGAGAAACTAAGTCCCTTCCAGTTGGGCCTCCACCAAAGGCAAGCTCATATGAGAGAGACAATGAGGTTCTCAATCATGTAGGGAAGAGCTTGGGGACTGAACAATGTGTTCAGACTTAAAAGGACAAAGGGATGCAGACTCAATATGAAGTGAATAATTTCTCCAGAGTAACTTTGCTCTCAAATTTGAATTCTTCTCCTCTTTCTCATAGCTCGGATTTGGCCCATTTGTAGACTTCAAGTGGAACTGAAGGGTTGAGTCGAAACATTTCCAGTATATGGAAGGTCAACGATCATGGATCTCGTGACGCGACATGGAAACTCGACACTATTTTTTAATTTTGGGCACAAATCCCGATGTACGCGGGTTGTAGTGGTGCAACCTGCATATACACATGATGTACAATAGGTAGGGTGTGTATATGTGGAAAAATAATGTTTTTATCTTTGGGATTTGCAAAAAGGGACTTCAAGTATGCATAGGGAAATGGAAAAATTCATTTTGTGCAAGTTTGCATAGGGTGAGGCAAATATTTCTATAACAAGTATCGGGTATACAAAAATTAAAAAAAGGTTGCGGTCGTTCTTCCCACCTCTCCAAGGCACAAAATCACACCTTACTTGACATCGCTTCTAGAAGACAAAGATCCATTTAAGGGGCCCTTAGAGCAATGTAAACCCCAGCAGGGGTTTCCCCATGAAATTCCTCTCCTACAATTTTCAGGGGTTGGCAAGTCCCCAAAAAAACTTGTGTTAAAAAGGATGATCACACTACATCAACCTGCTTTAATTCTACTACAATAAATGATGTCTCTGGAAGCTAGAGTAACCTCAACCCTTGAATCCCTCTTACCTTCCTGGAATTTCCTCAGGATAGATGCAATAGGACGCTTGGGTGGCCTTGCAGTTGGTTGGTGCAAAAAATATGTCAAGCTACAAAATTCTTGGGCATCGAAGTCCTACCTAGGGGTCAATATCTTCCTGGATGGATTGGGGTTAGAACTCAGGCTTCTAAACGTGTATGGTCCCTACTTTGATCGAATCACTTTTTGGGATACATTCTTCAAAAACAACCTCTTGAAAGAGAAACCTTTGATTCTCGGTGGAGACTTAAACCTCTCCCTTGGAAATGCTGAAGTTTGGGGACCGTCGGCCTGACCAGATCCCCTTTATGATCACTTCTCACACCTCTTCAATGATATGGGCTTCATTGATATTTCACCCGTCAAGCTACCACCCACCCGGAAAAGTTTGAGGACTGGAGATGCCAGGATGGAAAAAATATTAGATCGTTTTCTTGTTCACGAAACTCTTCTAAACTCCCCCCTTTAGCTAAAACAAGGGATTGGAAACAGAGGATACTCGGACCACCACCTTATTTGGTTAGAACTAAACTCTAGGCCAAAGAAACCAGCCAGTCCATTCAAATTCATTGTAAACTGGATTGGGGATGAAGAATTCCAGTCTTTGGTCAAAAGAAATTGGAAGGCTTGAGATCCAGCAGAGGGCTCTCCTGTTGCATTACATTTCGTGGAAAACTTAAAGCGTTTAAAAAAATTGACCTTAACTTGGGCCAGTGGAAATCGCATTAGAGAAGAAGCAAAACTAAGACAAATCGAAGAACATATTGAGCATATCTCTTGTTCTGAGGGGGGAGGTTATCACACTCAATAGTCAAAAGAACACTTAATATCACTAGAGACCCATCGAAAAAAACTCCTGGACGAAAAAGAAGTTGAATGGCGCCTCAAAAGTAGTCATTTGGTTGGACAAAGGAGATGAAAACAAAAAAAAAATTCCATGCTTTTGCAAAAGGGAGAAAGGCCACAAACACTATCTGGAACTTACAAGGCCAAGGGAACTCTTCAGCCACCTCTTCTGAGGATCTAGCGCAGCTAGGGATCACACATTTCAAAACTCTCTTTAAAGCCGATTCAAGAGTAAAAATTGCAAATATTATTAAATCGACTCTCTACTTCCCCACTTTTGTGGATGAAGATGCAAACAAAGATCTCTTTGCTAAAGTTACGGAAAAAGAACTAAAAGAAACAATTTAGATTTTCCAAAAAGATAAAATCCCAGGGCCAGATGGATGGACCATCGAATTCTTTGAGGCCTTCTTTGATCTAATAGGAGCAGACCTCCTTCAGGTTGTAGAGGAATCAAGGAAAAATGGGCAGATATATGCACCTATAAATACAATCTTTCTCGCCCTCATACCCAAAAAAGATGAACCTCTTTCCTTCGATGATTTTCAGCCCATCTCTCTCTGCAACTGTCTCTATAAAATTATAGCCAAAATTATTGCGAGAAGACTAAAACCCATCCTCTCAAACAACATATCAAAAGAGAAATTTGGGTTGTAGTTCAAGGAAGACATATTCACGAAGCTATTGGAGTAACTCAGGAAACTCTACACAGCCTAAAAATATCAAAATCCACAAACGCCATTCTAAAAATTGACCTGTCAAAGGCTTTCGATAGAGTAAACTAGTCCTACATTAGACTCCTTCTCACTCATTTGGGTTTTGATGTTCCTTTTATCAAATGGATCATGTCCTGCCTAAACTCGGTTTCTTTCGCTTTACTAATAAATGGGGCAGCCACCCCTTTCTTCTACTCTGAAAGAGGTATGAGGCAAGGTTTCCCACTCTCACGTCTTCTCTTTCTTCTAGTGGTTGAGTGCCTAAAGCAAGCTATAAACCATGAAGTCTGCTCCGTGAACCTTATTGGAATATTGATTGCCCCATGCTACAAAATCGCCTACCTTCTCTTTGTGGATGACATACTACTTTTCTGCAGCAGTCGACGACGGGATGCCCAGAAATTGGATGAGATCTTAAAAAAGTTTCATCTCGCCATGGGCATGATCATAAATGTACATAAATCAACAGTCTCATTTTATCGAATGGAAGGGGGTACAGAAGATTTTTTCAAATCCCTTTTCCCCTTCAAGATTCTGAATTTCCAGGAAGAAATAAAATACCTCGATTTTCACTTAAAACCAAATGATTATCGGAAGTTGGACTAGCGATGGCTACTAGCAAAACTGGAAAACATATTAAAAGGTTGGAGCTTCATATGGCTATCGAGAGCAGGAAGTCTCACTTTGACAAAATCGGTACTAGAAGCCATCCCAGTCTATTGGATGTCTCTAGCTTGGATCCCCAAAGGATTACTAGAAAAAGCCAGAAAACTTTTCTTTTGTTTTATCTGGTCTGGCTCACAGGAAGCGTTCACAACTCCTTGGGCCAAATGGGATCTTTTAGCTCACCCCAAAGCTTTGGGGGGATGGGGTCTAAAAAATAGTTTCATGTTTGCAAAAGCTTTGGCAACCAAATCTGGTTGGAGATTACTCACCACGGACAGTCTTTGGTCAATTATTCTGGTACAGAAGTACATAAGACCGGATTCTCTTGAAGACTGGATTTGAAAACTTGGAAAAAAAATCACAAACGACTCCATTCTTTGGAAATCTATCCAAAATTATTTTCAGGTAATCTATGATGGACTAGCATGGAAAGTGGGCAATGGATCATGTTTACGAATAGGAATGGACCCCTGGCCGAGCAGTGGGGTCAATCATTCACCGAGGCCTGAGTTGATTGACTTTCTACATCAACAAGATATTTACTACCTCACACAGGTATCAGACCCCTACACCACAAACATCTGGCAACAAGGTTGGAAAAATGTCAAAGCCCTCAGGTTACATGAACCCCTCTCAAAACCTTGGAACAGATACATATTGTCCCTCCAATCCAACCAAGTACATATCATAGAAGAAGAAGATAAACTTGTATGGACAAAATCTCCTCTTGGGAATTACACACCAAAGTTGGGATATAACACTTTAAATCTTGACCTGCAACAAGGAGAAACAACCTGGTGGTGGAGAGGACTCTGGAAAATAAAGTGTCCCCAAAAGAAAAATATTTCATGTGGTGTGTACTCAATAATAAAGCCCCCACTTAGGACAACATGAGAAAAAGAAGCATTGAAGGACCTAGATGGTGTGCCCTATGCAAAAAAGGAATTGAAAAAAACACTCACCTCTTCATCCATTGTCACTTCTCCAAATAGGTCTGGCGGGACTCCTCTCTACTCTTAAAACAGAGACTCACTTGGGAGGCATCTTTTGTTGAAACAGCTTGGCAACACTGGATACATCAAAAATCCCACATGAGTGTACTAGCCCTGCCCTTTATCATCTTTTGGGGGGTCTGGCTAGCACGCAACAAGGAAATATTTCAAGACAAACCCTCCCTCCCCGAACTTACAGCTACCAAAGGACTTGCAATTCTCTCACGATTCCCAGAGGAAAAAGCTTCCCCTCCCACCCGCTCCGCCCCATCTCCTCCTATTGACTCTTCAAAGCCCTGGGCTTATTTTGACAGATCCTCGCAAAATCAACTCTGCGGAGGAGTTGTGGCTCTTTACTCCTCCAACAGACACTTCTTCAAACTAAAAATGGGGCTGGGAACACGAACAAACAACTATGCCGAACTCTTGGCCCTAAAACTACTTCTACATTTTGTTAGGGAAAAAGGGGTCCAAAATCTCCAAATCTTTGGAGATTCCAAAATTGTAATCAATTGGGCTAGCAAACAACAATCCTGCCAAAACATCCTATTCTAGCCAATCTTAGAGGAAATTTTCAGACTACTACACACCCTTAATGAATACTCTTTCAAACATGTTTACAGGGAACGAAACCAGCTAGTTGATTCTCTCTCAAAAGTTGGACTACATCTTCCA
Source organism: Picea sitchensis (assembly GCA_010110895.2). Taxonomy (NCBI): domain Eukaryota; kingdom Viridiplantae; phylum Streptophyta; class Pinopsida; order Pinales; family Pinaceae; genus Picea; species Picea sitchensis. Next base: position 318,536 of record SNQJ01S0005484.1, on the reverse strand, counting down.
CATGGAAACTGGCACATTTTGGAAACAAAGGATAAAGACACATGAGAGTTCTTCCATCGCCCCTTTATAGAGGCCTTCGGATAAAACTCCATCAAGTACCTTTTCTGTTATTTTGAAAAATTTTGGAGAAAACAGTGCTATCATAAGTGTTGGATCATGTTGTCATTGATGCCAATGGTTTGATTATTTGGGAGATTGTTGGATCATACGTCATTGATGCAAATGGTTTGGTTTGATTGATGTCAAGAAATTGATTGATTGATGATTCATGAACAATGTATATGCATTGATGAGAATGATATATGTCCAAGTGGAAACCAATTGATAAAGATGGATCGTTGATATGATGCCCTTGATGAGAATGATATATGTCCAAGTGGAAACCAATTGATAAAGATGGATCATTGCTATGATGCATTGATGAAGATGGATCAATGAGTTGTCATTGATACATGATGCATAGTTGATATATATGATGCAGGTTGATCACGGTGGTGAATTGATGCAAAATGAATCATTATTGTGTATCCATGGTTTAAAAGGTGCACAAATGGATGAACTCAAAGTGGTCGCCTTATGGTGAAAACCCTCACGGGAAGACGCTTTCTGGATTGAGGTATCCTAGAAAACGGAGTTGGAGGACCCATGCTTGCATGTGGACTAATGAAGACTGAATCCAATGAAGTTGTTGGTGGAAACTATCCTAGTGGATAGTGCTTGTCATGTCATTTTTGGTGTTATGTGGAACGTTACATAACTTCTCATGGCCATAATTATTTAACCGTGAGGAGTTATGTTCTTATGAAGTTGAAGGACCCCCTATGATGGCTTGAAGCCCCAAAGGTCAAAGTGCTTGAAAAGAATAAATCATTATTTATATGATGAAGTAAAGTGACAAAATCAAGAAAAGATTATTTAAATGATAAAGGAAATGAAGTGACAAATCAAGAAGGAATATTTAAATGATAAAGAATTGGAGAACTTTATTCATGGGAAAGTGGTTAACCCTAAAATAAGGAAAATGGGTTAAGTGACCTAGAAATGGGTTAAGTAACCTAAAATGGATTAAGTGACCTAGAGATGAAAGTATAAATAGAAGCTAGGATCTCTTGTAAAGCGTGCATTTGGTGAGAATCTTTTTTGTAGATCAATGGAGAGCTTCTTGGTAATATCTTTTTGGGTATTGATGGAGGTTCTTGGCAAGGTATCTTATTGGTATGGATCTCATGAGCATGATTGAAGATCTATTAGAGGAAGAAGGCGAGAGGAGGAGGGATCTCATGGATGCATCAAAGTTTATTTAAGTCTGATATCTTGTGACCAAATTCACCAATTCATAGAAACCCTTTTTCACGATGCCCGCGAGGTTATGCAGTAATAGGGTGAAGTGTACCGCATGGGTTGGTGTGTATAGGATGAGTGTACCGATGGTGACTAATAATAGGGCGTCTGGACATAATAACCTCATGGAGATTTGTGTGTTTGGTGGTGCCTTAGCTCTTGGATGATGTGAAGGCCGGAGTTCGGATCACATTCTATAGCCTCGAGATCTATCACTAAAGACAGTATGGTTATTGTTATTGTCTTGATAGATACTATTGTTTGATATGTTGTTGTGATACTTAGGGCATTCTTGAGTATGGCTTTATGAATGACTTCAGTTTGGTTGATTTGGTTGATGGGGTGAGTAGCACTCTTGTGATTGATAGTGACATGATTGCTATGGTATACTAGTTATTTACTTGTGATTCAGTAGTGACATGATTGCTATGGTATACTAGTTATTTATGCATGATTGAGATAACATTCATATTGATTTATTGTGGAGCATGAGCAAGCTATTGGAGAGATTGATTGTGTTGTGACTGGTTGTGGGTCAGTTTGGACAGTGGAAGACAGAAGAGAAAGTGATTGCAGGTTGCAGAGGATCTGAGCATGTGAAGAAAAGCAAAACCCTAGTTGCTTAGAAGCATACGCTTGTTGCATTATACACTAACCGCATCCACACGCGGGCTGAAGTGAGCCAGAGCGTCTGCACACGTGGGCTACACTACTGACAGGTCACGTACATGTTGACAGATTGATATTTGTTGAGGATTGTTGCCTCATCTAAGTTGGTGCTGAGAATGTAAGTTGAGTCTTGCATATAGCGCTGGTGCTCTTGTAGAGTTGTACTCTATTCAATTGTTGTTGATAAACCCCAAGGATTGTAGTCCGTAATAAAAAGAAAATTGTACATACATCATGTATTCTTTGTGTTCATTGTGGTGATGACTTGTTGATGATATATTGTTGATATGTGCCTACATCTAACTGGTTATAAATGACAGCAATGGCTAATGAATAAAAGTTGAATGCTAATTGATGAGTTTTTGTATTAGAGGGAAGTTTTGGGGGAAAAAGCCCCACACTCATTCAACCCCCCCCCCCTCTAAGTGTGATAGGTCTGTCCAACAATAAGAAGATCGACACTGGCATACGTACATTGCCACTCACACAGACAAGATCTCTGCAAATCTGATTGGCATTAATATATATGTATCACTCAATGTATTGTAATTTCTCATTTAATCTTATCGGCATTAATATATATGTATCACTCAATGTATTGTAATTTCTCATTTTGAGGACAAAAGGACAACACACCTGATGAAAAATAGATGAAAAGTGCTCAACACATACATAATGTAATTTTGACTCTACAATGAATAAAATTACAAATTATATATATATATATAGCATGGCATGTTGGTCTCAATGAACTTGCTGGTTTACAGTGATGGTCGTTTCATGTCGCTATCGTAGATTAAATACTTAACTATTACTTACCCCAACATCTCGCCAAACTTAGCTGGTCTCGGCCTTAGCCAACGATCATATTGGACTTAACAAAATTGATGTATATCAAAGCTCAAAATTTAAGGGTTGATGATCAGAAATCCAAAATTGATTTAAAACTAAAATATTGTTAAAATGTCTCAAAATAATAATAATTTAACTTTAAAACACTGAATCCGTACTAATTGGAAATTGAATACAGGAAATGGTTGAAAACATGCTCTTGGCTCTTACAATGAGGATTCACAAACATCAAAAACTTTGATGTAAACCTCTGAAGAAACTATGACAAACATTGAAAACAGGGAAGAGTAAAGAAATGGTTTTCAAAAATAAAAACAACTGCTTAAGAAACCATGGGAAACTTAGGAAACAGGTAATGGTTTTCAAAAACAGAAACAAAATTTTCAAGTACAATGATAAGATTTTTTTTTTGGTAGTATGTCGTTATTTCAAAGTAATTGTTCCAAAGATTTTTATATAAATATTAGTAAGAATAAAAGTTTACTCTCTTATTTGGGGAGAGGTCACGAGTTCGAAACCTGTGTCCCTTGGGGCTGCGAAGCTTTATCACTCCCATACCAGCCACTATGTGGGGAAGTATCTGGAGTGGGTTTCCAGCGCAAAATCTTCCACCGTGGAAAAAAAAAAAAAAATCTACTCTCTTATATATTATTAACTGGTAAAAGTGACGAATCAATTCATAATCTATCGTAATCATTAGCCAACTAGCATTTCCCAATTACATCTAATAATCTCTACCTTTATCATTAATTAATAACTAAATTATAATAAATTTTACCATCTTAAAAATAAATTAAATTAAAAAAAAATATTTTTAAAACATTAAAAAACATAAATAATAATTATAATGATATGATACATTATTTTAATTATCGCATATTTTTTTCCAATCCGGGCCTTGTGGATTGCTGCATTTTCAGGAATGGAGGATCACATTCTAAACAAATTGTTACTCTTATTATATTCCTCGTACGAAATTGTTACATATATTATATTCTTTGGTGAAAAATTGATGCATATTTTTAATAAATTATTATATTTTAAATTGATTATTGTTGGTTTAAATTACGGGTTTGAAGATGTCGCTTTATAACACCCTAGTTTATTTTAAATTCAAAAGTACAATTATTTGGATTTGACATTTCTTCTTTGACTCTTTTCATTGAAATTGGCTGGAAAATATGATTTTTATTATCATTTATTTAATTAAATTTATTTATTTTTTATTTTTTCATTTTAGTTTAATTAATTTTTAATTGTTGATGATAATAATATTCGTTGTTTTTTTTGCATGTGTTGAATTGGGTATTTTATTTTATTTGACATTTTTGCCATTTAAAACAAAAAAAAATTGTATTGAGTATCTTACTTTATTTGACATTTTTTCCATTTAAAACAAAAAAAAATTATATTGAGTATCTTACTTTATTTGAGATTTTTTTATGTTTAAAACAAAAAAAATTGTATTAGGAAAAAGTTGTCTCCTAAAATATGGTAGCTTAAGATTTTCAATATTATTAAATCATAAAAATAAAAAACATTCTTTAGTGTATGAAGATTAATATATTTGTATAAAAAAAGCTTCATTTTATTTAATATATTTTTTTTAATTTTAATATAAAAAGAAAAAAATCATACTATTGTTTTTTTAATTTAGATTTATTAAAATTAAAAAATTAAAAGATAAAGACTTTTCATCTTTATAATAAAACTAAAATTATAATAAATTAAAAAGGAAGATAGTTTTTAATATCTCATTTTAATAAAATAGAAATAAAGATTAGCTTTTAATATTTTATTTTAAATTTGGACCATACATTTTTAGCATAAAGTTGTGGAAAATTTAAGAGAACCTGATAATTAATGTTTTGATTTTTTAGTTTGATTTTACTTAAAAAAAATTCAATTATTTTACAAATAAGTAGAAATTGTTGATTGTGATTGCACATTTAGACTTAGTTGGTTCAAAAAACCTCTACAACATTCAAATTATACAATTTCAACATTTATACCTAAAAAAAATATTTAGCTGGATTCCTAAGCAACATCTATATTTTATCCTCCCATGAAAAGTTGTAGGATGAAAAAGCATCAAATCATCTTCAAAAACCCTTTACAATATCTAAATTATGCAATCTCACTTTGTATATGCAATTTGATCAAAAGAAAAAATAAATTGTTGGATTCCTATGAAAAAACATTACTTGAGCCTTTTACAAAGACTTGTCAAATGGAAAAACATCAAATTATTAGTTATTTATCTTATTTCAGATTTAAATGAATATACTGGAAATTTCAAAAATGAGTAAAGTTCCACCATACTCCAAGTTTCATGTATGGTGGAATTATGTTTTAAAAATAAAGTTACACCATGATCCAAGTTTCATGAATAGTGGAATTATGTTTTCAAAGATTTTGCCCAATTTTAAAACAACTTAAATAATCAAACAATTTAATTTCCAAATTAATAAAGAACTCAATTTCCAATATCACCAAATTTCCACAACCAAAATAAATTTACTACAATTTCATACACAAAATATTACAAAATATTACAATATTATAGATCCTCACACGCTCTTTAAAAAAAAAAAATAGGAAGTAGATTTCATATAACTTTATATTATATCTAAACTAACTAGGGAAAGATGGACAAGGCTGTTGAAATAAGGATAAGCACTTATTCTAAAAGATTTACAAAGTAATTTTTTTATAACTTTATATATTACAGAAATTGGAAAGATGGACAAGGTTGTTGAAATAAGGATAAGCACTTATTTTAAAAGATTTGTTTTTTATAACTTTATATATTACAGAAATTGGAAAGATGGACAAGGTGATTAAGATTAAGATGTTATAAAGTTTTTTGTAAATTTGATATGTGAGATAATATTTATGATTTTTATTATGATTATAGAGTCTAAATTAATTTGTGAGTAGTATTTATAGTTTTATTATTATTATCAATGAATTTATAATTAAGAGGATTTTGTTCTTTTAGTTATGATTTGATTGTGAGATTTATATTTTAATTTTTTTAATATTTTGAGTCGTGGAAATCAGCCTGTGTAATGGTTAATAATATGTGTTTCCTCTTAAAAGGTCACAAGTTCAAATTGAGAGTGTTTTCTCATACATCAATTTAGTATTTGGTTTGGTCTTGACCTTAAAATTAGATGATTATTATTATTTATTGTAATGATATATATCTTAATTTTTTTAATATTTCCACATAAAGATTTGTAAAGTTTTTAATATTTATGGATATTTAATCAATTTGAAATTAAAATGTATATATAATAATATATTTTAAATTAAAATATTCATATATACATATATACTTATTGAATATAAATTACAAAGTAGATATACATAATACTTAGTTATACTTATTCAGAAGAAATTACGAAGTAGATTTGGCATGGTTTTATGGTTAAACTTTCTACTTTATGGATTTTTTTGGCAGGAATAGATGTCTATTTTCTGTTGTTTAAATTGCATTTTTGAATGGATAAATGGATTCAGTTTGTTGAAAAAACCTGGGACACTCGAATTATACAAACTTAGCCACTCAAATTTATAGATCCAACCATTCATCACCAGATTTTAGACAAAATCAAAAAAATTAATATTTATGGATATTTAATAAATTTGAAATTAAAATGTATATATAATAATATATTTTAAATTAAAATATTCATATATACATATATACTTATTGAATATAAATTACAAAGTAGATATACATAATACTCAGTTATACTTATTCAGAAGAAATTACAAAGTAGATTTGGCATGGTTTTATGGCTAAACTTTCTACTTTATGGATTTTTTTGGCAGGAATAGATGTCTATTTTCTGTTGTTTAAATTGCATTTCTGAATGGATAAATGGATTGAGTTTGTTGAAAAAACCTGGGGCACTCGAATTATACAAACTTAGCCATTCAAATCTATAGATCCAACCATTCATCACCAAATTTTAGACAAAATCAAACCAAAAAAATCAGCCAAAAGTAGAATCTTTAGAATACTGCTTTATATATTAGATATGAAGGAACTTGGGAAGGTGGACGAGGTCATGAGTGGTGATTAAGATGTTGTAAAGTTTTGTCCTGGAATTGAATAATTTGAGACAATACTTATCGCTCTCATCACGGTTACCAAGTAAACTTATAATAAAAATGGGTTGGTTATTTGATGTAGAACACAGGGAGGAAGAATCTATCGCTTTCATAATATCAGGGATCGAAACCCGGTCTCTGTGAATTATGAATGGCTGCTCTGTGTCCATTAGTTCCCTTCCACCGAGGCTAGAAGCTAGTGTAGTATGGACAGAAATCTCAGTTGAGGTGACAAGCATGAATTGAAATTCTATCGACACAATTGAGGTTGACAAAGATTAGTGAGTCAATGCTCGAGAAATTTCACTTTCGCCAACGAAGGAGAAAACAAACATTTAATGGGGCCGGGCCGGGACAGGAGTGAAGACGACAAAGCAATGGAAATTGAAATGGAAATGAACTTCATGAGGTCCCCCACTGTCCACAGCCATGGGAGAAACTCAGAAATCAAAGGGGCGGCTGAGCATAAGACACGCCGCCCCCTGTGTACGAGTGGACACCAGTAAAACAAGTACAGGACCCCACCAGCATTCCTAATTAGTGCCAGCCCACAGTGGCAGAGGGCCACCAACATGGAAATAACATTATTATTATCAATGGAAATCACAAGTGTCAGATGCATTGACGACAAATTTAATGTTCGGAAACGTAAGAACAGCTGTTGGCAAAAAAGAATTATTAATGAGCTGTGAGTAGGAGGGACACGGTTCGTTACGAAAATAACACCCCACAGTTGCTGGAAACAGCCTTGCATTAGCTGGCCCGGTGGGTGGATCTGCTTTCCAGAAGCACGCACCTGACGGCGGCGCCCTGGATCGAGATGCGTACATGCGTAGGGCTTAAAGTTTATGGAAACCAACTGGATTTCTACGGGTTTTCCACCTTGTCAGTCAGTCTGCGCGCCGAGATTCGAAACCCACACCTGTTGATACTGTCCACGGTCCCGTACGCACAGTTTGCAATACTCGTCCACGCAATTTGCAAAGCAAATTGCAATTTTCTTCGTCTCGTCGCCACCCCACCTCCCCCCACGTGTTGAATATTACAATCTGTCAACATCCACGCCCGGCATATTATCCACATGACCGACATCGACCGACTTTTAACGTAAATTGGATTGAGCTTTATTATCTGCAATCCATCGTAGTTAAAATAATAATTAAACGTAACATGCATGGCCCGGCACATTTACCAATGAATTGGGTTCTTGATTAATTTCAAAACATGAACAACCCGTGCACGATAATGATAATTCTCCCTGCCACAGCTCCCCTGTTGGGCCGCCTTTCCAGCGAGACCTGGAAATGGGAAGTTTCAACAGTGTGATTAGATTTTACATCGATCATTTTCGATATTAATAAGCATTCGTCAGCACTGTAATTGACGCGATATTTGTTGTTTAATGTTAAGTATGTTAATATTTTTATTTTTTTTTATGAAAAGCGGTGGTCTGTTTGCTTTTGAGTTAGCCTACTTTTACTTTTAATGAATATATATATATTAATTTTAATACATTAAAAACAAAATTAAAACGCTTCTTAACCCCCAAATAATGAAGTTTATTACCACTAAACTTAGCCAAGTTCAATTATCAGGGCATCCATGATCGCCTGAGAATCCCTTGACAAATCTCACTGTGCCTTGATCCCTTTTCTTCATTTTCCCTTTTCTATTATGTTTTTTTTTAAATCCTCACCTTTTACCCTATTCATTTGTCATTTTTTAATGTTTTTTAAGGATTTTTTCAACACTGTCCTGAGTGCTCTTCCAGGGTAGGTTACAGGTTCCAGTCTAAATCGCGTTGAACGTGGCATTCTTGCTGTCATTTTTTAATGTGTTTTTTCAACAGTCCTGAGTGCTCGCCAGGGGAGGGTTACAAATTCTAGTCAAATTTATATTGACCGTCGCAATACTGTTGGGTAAACTAGTTATATAATCTACCAAGGGATGAGCCAGTAATGTAATATTGTTCTAGAACATCAGATTTCATTATCATAATGGAAAAAAATAATTTTCTTTCTAATTTTTATTATTAATTATATATTTTTTATTATTATTATTTTAATTTTTCATTTTATTATTTGAATTCCTTCTACTAATTCTAATTGGTTCCATAACCATAACATTTTTTTTTTTTAATTTATTATTATATATTAAAAATGAAAAATGATGAGGCGTCCTATTTAGTAGATATTTTAATATATAAATGAAATATATTTTTAGGGTTTTATAGTTTCAATTTGCCTTTTAAACTTTATATAATAATAATAATCTATTTTTAAGGTCACGGTCAAGCCATACCAAATTGGTGTATGACACCCTCTTGTTTGTGGGACCCTCTCTGGATTTGAATTTTTAACCTTTTAAGAGGAAACACATGTTCTGTTCTTAACCATTAGACCCACTTAAACTGTATAAATCATAATTTTATAATATTTAAATCAAATTTTTAAATACATAAATAAATTAAAACTTTTAAAAAAAATAAAAAATCTTATTTTATAACATAATCAAATAAATAAACATGTCATGATCAAGTCATAAATAAAACCAAGTAAACATGTCTTGTAGTAGTTGAAAAATGTTCTGTGAATTCAATGTTAAGAATAGGTTGCATTTTTGGGATTGATGTACGATATGCACGAGTGGGTTACAGTTCGATCAAAATGCATTTTTTGAAAATTTCCAGTGAATTTTTTACTTGAATACAGTAGTGAATCAATATTTTTCAAAAATATGATTTTTTTATTTTATCATTATNTTTTGGGATTGATGTACGATATGCACGAGTGGGTTACAGTTCGATCAAAATGCATTTTTTGAAAATTTCCAGTGAATTTTTTACTTGAATACAGTAGTGAATCAATATTTTTCAAAAATATGATTTTTTTATTTTATCATTATTTTTTACTTCAATACAGTAGTGAATCAATATTTTTCAAAAATAAGATTTTTTTGGCTTCCCTAAATCATCTGTGAATTTAACATGATGCATTTCTTTTTGGATCAATCAAAAAGAGGCTGAATGTTTTTACTAGAATACAGTAGTGAATTAATATTTTTCAAAAATACGAATTTTTATTTTTTTTATCTTATTGCTGAGGAGTTATTGGGTGAATGTTTTTACTAGAATACAGTAGTGAATTAATATTTTTCAAAACTATTATTTTTTTATATTTTATCTTATTGCTGAGTTTTTTGCTGAATGTTTTTAGTTTTTTACTAGAATACAGTAGTGAATTAATATTTTTCAAAAACATTATTTTTTTATTTTTATCTTATTGCTGAGGAGTTTTCGGCTTTTCCAAAACGATCTGTGAACTTAACATGATGAATTTCTTTTTGGATCTATCAAAAAGAAGCAGATTGCTTCGGCAATTTCCAAAAAAAAATGGTCGAAAAAAAGTAAGTTATAAAAAACATCCACGATGCACGCTGAACAAAAAAACGGCATGCCTTCCAGGCTACCTTGAAAACATAGGTGCCTAGTAAGCATGAAATTACATGAACCGATGTCTAAATAAGCATTGAAATTACATGAGCCAGTATCGATGTCTAAATAAGCATTGAAATTACATGAGCCAGTATCTTTGTCAGTACAAAATCTATAACATAAAAGCCAGAAAGATGGAACATATGTAATAAATAAAGTTTGTGCTTTTAGAACTTCATACACCGATTTCAGCCCTCAATAATATCTTTGCCAACGCGAAATCAATAAAATAAAGGTCAAGAAAATAAACTGAGCCGTGGTTTAACATTCCAAGTTTTGCTTTTTTTAGAGATACTATCTGTTTATTTTTACCTGAAATCTGGTGAGAAATGGTTACAATGGTTACATCTGTAGATTTGAGTGGTTAAGGTTATATAATTAATCTCAGTGCCCTGGAGTTTTTTAGCATGCTAAATCCATTTATACATTCACAAATGCAATTTAAACAACATAAAATTGTGATTTCCARATTTATATCGCCGAACATTTAGACAACGCMATAAACTGAACTGATGTGAACTATAATGTTTCTAGTTTTTAATGGACTGTTATCAGCACTCAAAAGATTGGCTGCCTCTTTGAGAGATTTAATTGGAACACTCTACGCAATGTGTCTACTTATTGAAGTTGCGCAAAATGTCTCTGTATTTTGTAACAAAAGAGGGTAAGTCGTAAGGGACCAACAATTTAAAAAGAGATTCACCTGTACTCTGCAACAAAAGAGGGTGGAGAATCTTGTTGCAAGCCAGAAGGGCCCAACAATTTAATAAGGGATTCACCTGTATTTTGCAACAAAAGAGGGTGGAGAATTCCTGTTGTAGGTCAGAAAGACCCAACTGAGTGTGAATCCTCGTTGACAAATGTACAAAATAGCAATAATAGTATTTTGCAACAAAAGAGGGTGGAGAATTCCTGTTGTAGGTCAGAAAGACCCAACTGAGTGTGAATCCTCGTTGACAAATGTACAAAATAGCAATAATAAATTTGGTAACTGCACAGTAGAAAAGGATTTGTAGATAAAAACAGGAGATGACGAGATAATACAACTCAACGTGGATATAACCCGATGGAAAATTTGAAATTGGTGCAAAAGATACAAGGGTYTTGTTTCAAATTATAKATATATATATATATATGACTTCGTTGAGAATCAACTTTAGCTGGAGTTGCGTTATGGAAAAAAGGATCAAAAACTACTTCAAATTTGACGAAACACACAACGTTACAGACAGAGAACCAAGGGACATGGGGAATACCTAATAAGRCAGCTTCGACTAAAAGATGAATATGAAGCCACTTTTTAAGAAAAATAGGTTAAAAACCAGACACCCAGTAAAACAACACATGGGCAAAAGATCGGAAAACTTTGCTTAACAAAAAATCCTAACAAGCTAACGCCCTGCAGCCCATATAGAATCAAACTTCAGTTGAAAAAATTCATAGTGTCCTCCTGAAAATGAAAGAAAAATCAAAACAGATATCTAACGCAGATAAAATGATACGATACCATACAATATCACCATCTTGGGTTATATACATAAGTTATCGTCACTTTTTAAAATGATATCAAAATGCGTCCAATATGTATAAGAGCTACAAGAGATCGTTCATAATACGGGCAAACGAGAAGCTCCTGCATAGAAAAGAGCAATAATGACCATCAAGTCTGCCTTCTGTATCCTACACAAGATAACCCAGTACAAGTATTTGTTTCTATTTACGTAATTTAGTTTAGATGGATTATAAGTGAAAATTATAGCATTGCATGGTATCTTGTAGGCTTTTTCCTCCTTTGAAAAAAAATGAAGGTAAGTGACAATTATTGCATTACATGGTATACGAGTGGTATTGTGATTTGGGAGATTTCTGTAGTAACTTGCTGCATAGAAATTTGTTGTTCACATTGAAGTATGGCCAAAACCACCATATCCCACAGTGCCAAGTAGCTATAAGGATGGAATGAATCTGCATTTATGAAACTCCTCCAGATTGGTTCTAGAGTAGCCATTTGACATTTAAAAAGGCATGGTTATAATTTGCTTAAAAAAACGGATAATGACATCGGAAATTCCATACAAACTATCGAATATGTGGAGAGAACTTTTGTTATCTATCATATATTTAATGAAATAAATAATTTACTTGATATATCATGTGTCCACGAATACCCGATTCCAAGTGAATATATACACAATGTAATATGCAAAGCATATCCTGCCACATTTGGAAGAGTAATAAATAGTGGTTACGCTCTTCCTCAGCAACTTGGCTTGGAATCAAGAATTCCAAAAAAGATAACACTCTTCATATGTGATAGCCCATAAGGATCACAAAACTGAACATACATGAGCTCTTAATATAAGATGATTAAGAATGAGAATAATAAATGAATCATTTTCCCATTATACTTCCTGCAGTTGGGATAAAGAAGATATACAGTACTATCTTGTTGATGGATTCTTGAACCACTGCTATCAGTGATCTGATACTTCCCCTTGGGGAAAAGTATGGAGCTGAATCCTTTTTACATAATAGCTTTTCCTTTCTTTTTCACATAATTGATGATAAACACTTTCCTCACCATTTACAGGAAGATCAATACATATGAAACCGAGCAAATGCCCAGGAAAAAGCCTAATTAAATACAGCTTGCAAATTGTGAAGCATGCGCTATCTGTAGCCAGCCTATAATACAGCATGGTTTAATCAACAATATATGCTTTAGGAACTGGAATAACTCCTGATAGCAGCAAATTCTGGAAGCTGTTTACAGCTAAAATCAATTTGCATTTCATGCCACACCCATTAATTATCTGCATAAATGGAATGAGAGGCAGCAATGAGTGCAGCTCCAATTCCAGATCCATCGCTGGACTGCTGAATGATAACATGCTGAGATATTTCCTCTCCAAGGAGTTCCACAATAGCCAACTGCAAATAGTTTCTAAATTTAGGGTAGTGCTCATAAAGGCCACCATCTATGGCAATAACTGTCCTCTTCATTTTGTTTGTTGTGTCACTCTTCACCCTGCCACCTACTAGGCCTGGAGCTCCATCTCTACCAATCTTCTTGAGTATTCCCACAATGCCACCAGCTGCCAACCGAGCTGCTCTTTTCGTGACTAAATCACAGACTTCCACAATCAACCTTCGTACTTTAAAAGGGACATTTGAAATCTGCAATATTTTTTTCTATGTTAAGTCTATATAAACTGCTTAAAATCATTCAAAGATTGAGTCGTATCACAATTACTATTGAAATAAACATGGCATTTACCCCTAAAACATCTTTCATAACTCTACCAACTTCTCTCAAATCCACAGATTCATCTTGATGCATGGCTGAGACATATGGAGTCCTGCAATAGGCAGTAATGTTTTGTAATGTCTGGAGACTTGCAAGAAGATAATAAACATGAACTGCTTAAACATATATAGGGAGATGCTGAAAGATGAAATCTCCAACCGTTTGTTAATAATCGCAGCAACTTCAAAAATATACATAGCAATCAGAATTATCTGTAAAATCTTTTCCAAGGATTTCTAAAGCTCAATTCAACAAACTAATACAATAAGAAGTTAATGCAGACAGTTCATTTCTTACATGTTTGGGATAGAAATGCTGTTAGAACAGATTGTCATAATCACTATTATTCACACATGACAGAATCATATTTGATGGTATGAGATACAGCTTTCCATGTAGAAGCTTTAGATTAGAACACAAGCGGAAGAAACATGGCAACTGAGCCACAACATGTTTAGAGAAAGCAAAACATCGACTATCGCAATGACACTATTTTGTTGCATGGGCTATTCCTAAAAACGGAAGATACCCCAATGGGCATGAATGCTTGTGCTTAGCAGATGCTTGAAACAAGTTCCTTTCCAATCAACTGGACAACCATCCCATTATTCCCTCAGACTGGTGCAGCTATTGACTTGGAAAAATTCCACCGAAACAGAATTCTAATCAATGTACTGAAACAGCTGTACACAAAAATCTCTACACACAAACCTGAGGATGAACGGATCAAAGAGGCTTGAAGGGGTCACATCTCCAAAAATATCCGATTCTTGTGCCATCCTAAGAATCACCCTTCTCACAATGTCACCAAGATACATTCCTGAAACCAGTTTCTCAAAACCCTGAAGCAAACTACAGAGAACCATTAGAACTTCTTCAAACTACAAGTCATAGGTACTCAATAACCCTACAAAGTTAAGAATTGGAAAGTTTTGTGCTAGAAATTAGGAACTTGCCTGATCGCCTGAATTCAAGCTATCTGCATCTAAATCCTCATCATAATGAGTCCGTGGGAGATGAGATGACCAGAAATTTCCCCATTCCATGTTGATTACCTAATCAATAAAGCCAATTCCAAATAATTCTTACAGTCCAAACTCCATAAGATCAACTGAAGGTGCAAAATGAATATTCACTGATATATTCAGCAAGAAAAGTGTACTTAGAAAGATTATAGAGTGGAAAAATGAATAGTAAAAGGTGAAAGGTTACCATGCTACCAGATTTTGCAAGTTGGCATTTAGTTATTGCATCTGCACGCTCTACATAACATGCATTTGTTCCTGTCCCAATAATTACTGCAGCCATCACATCTTCATCATAATAGCGTGCTCTAGCAAGAGCTCCAACAGTATCATTAACCTAATTTTGTCAAATCAAATACAAGCCTTTGAGGACACTCATTTTGTAACAAACTTACAAGCCTTGCAGCCATTTAAATCATGTCAAAATTAAAACAAATAAAATCAGCATGCTAACATATTTTCTCAAGACAACTGCTATGAAAATTTGAAAATTTTCTGTTCGCAAAACCACGATACTGTTGACTTGCAAAATCTAACATATTTGCTAGAGACAACTACTATAAAAAATTATGTTCACAACACCACGATGCTGTTGACCTTGCAAAGTCTAACATATTTGCTCGAGACAACTACTATGAAAATTTTCCATTTGCAACACCACAATGCTGTTGACCTCGAGTCAATCTATTTTGTTAGCTCTGTCGAGCTCTGGAATAATAAAGATGGGCAATTTTAAGACTACAAGTAACTGATCAATTTAACAAACTATGTGATAAGCCCTGAAATTATATTATTCAGAATAAGTGTAAGCAAGAAAACAACTGAAATGATAATCACATGGCTCTAGAAAAATCKAACATGCAGTATTAATTTCTTAATTATCAACTATATCAATGAAAAGATGAGTTATATTAAGCATACCAAAGCTACAACTTGCATATTCAGCCCTTTTTGAGAAATCGCCTGCTGTAAACAAAGCCCAATATCTTTTCCAATCTGWAAAATACCAAATATGTTATTAATACTCTGCAGTCACTTTCAAATATATCATACATATCTTCAAAGACTGGATGTTCTAAATTGTTTAAAATGTTTACTGTCTAACTGAAATTTCTCATAACATCCACCCATGTAAATCAATTATCAGTTACTTTGCTAATGGGTACGATTCCATTAGCATAACTACTCAGAAGATACTTTAAAAAATTAAAGGTTACAGAAAGTTACTAATGGCATGTTAGATAATATTCACCAAAGTTCTCATGAAATAATTATACTTCAAAGCAGACAAAGAGATTCTTGATAATCAAGCATAGATACAACAAAATATATGAAGTCGTTTTATATAAGTACCAGATTTCATGGATCTTGTTTACTTGAACGTGCAAGTTGCTTCAAAAATGTGCCCGCAAACTTATAAATTACCAACTCACAAGATCACACTTCAAATGACTTAACACAACTTAAGGAACAAAACCAATTTCCTATACAAGGATGTTCTCAATGGCAACTTCAGTGTTTGTTGGATGCAGATGACTAGGCTGCAAGCAGCAAGAAAACCAGCATAACAACAAAGGCCACAATTTCTTCAAATATGTTTACAAATTAGTTCTCACTCTAAATATCTATTGGGCTACATGGAGTATGCTTAAGGGTCTCAATGATAGAATCACTAAATCAGTGTCATGTGGTGGCAATATACCCCCGTGGAGTTTTCTTCACATCTAAAAGTTCTAATCACTGAGTTGCACATAGAAGTATGTTTAGGGACCTCGATGAAACAACCCGTGAAAATTACGGAAATCAGTGTTTGTGGAAATTTGTCCACCAGATGCATCCTTTCTAACCAACAATTTATTTATCTTTTCTACATTAAGTGTCCTATGATCCTATCACAATTATCAAACTCACCTTTCCTGTAGCCCAATGTTACAATGGGAAACCTCATACACATACTAAATTAGCTTTTAATTAACATTGATTAGCTGTTATCTTCTGATTAATCTCAATATCCTCATCCCCTATTGGAGGACCCGAGGAGGAATGCCAGCTAAGAAAAAGGTATTTTCATCTAACTTGAGAATGCGGATTTTCCAGCTTATCTCAAATATTATTTGTATTTACATTGAGGTGCAATGTATCAACGTTATGCTTTTTCTTATTTCATCCCTTAATACTAATTATCAACTGGAAAAATACAAATTCCATTAATTTTCTAAAATCCACTGTCAAAGCCCTAATTTAATTAGCTACTTCTGAAATACCACTCAAACAAATAAATAAATAAAAATGTCAAAAAACTTGGTTTTATGTTTTTTTCTGAAAAAGAAAATTTGTTGGACTATTTTCACATTACAACTGTACTGTTCCCTATAATTCCCATATGCTCCCTTATTCTTCTCTTTTCATTTATAATTTCTCAACGTAAAACATATTTACACTAAGTGAGAACAATTCAGCTTTGTTCTAACTTTTTTGCATAGGCTTAGGTGAATTAACTTTATTGTTTTAAGGCGTGTAGAAGAAAATGGATTCTACATGCATACACAAAGTCACCATATCTAAAAGAAATGCAACTCTTCTCTTTCTAAACTGGCCTACTTACATTATGCGCACAGTTCACGTTTGTTTTTTCCGTGAACTTTGATTACTTAAAACTTAATTCTCTAAGAGATGTCAAAGAATGTGACTTCTATATGTTAATACAAAGTAACAATTTACAGAAAATTTACAATTGTATACTTTCTTCTGTGGCTTATATCACCTGAAGCTCTAAATTTGGCTAATGCACATCGATGAATAGGTCAACATAGCTGTCAATTCTGCATGATGCCACTAAAACTTGCTTTTTACCACTCAATTTTATTTGTTGGGGCTCTTTAGTCCACTACTATTTTTGCTAGCAGACAAACTACTCACAGGATTGCATGTTACTTACAAAACATATAGTTTCCATGTCTGAACCCAGTATACCTGCTTTAGGATACCAAAAGAGCAATCACTCAACTGTGGACAACACAACTTCACTGCAAATCATTCCCTCTCAATACACTATATCCGTTAAGTACAATGGAAACTCTGACTCAGAATACAATCCAGATTCCCTTTCCTAAATTGACAAGATGACTGATGTTCATGCTCTGTTCAGTTTCTAGCAGCAAAGATCACCCTAGACAAATGTGTATATCAGATGTTAAAATGAACCACAAAAAGCTGTCGTCTTCGTAATGGCCCACCGACAGCAACAAAATACATGTAAAATAATTGGACATAGACAGGTCCAATTCTAAGTGAACGTTGCTTCTTTAAATCAATTACCTGATTTGTCCTTCGTCAAACATTCTGCTTGCACTTGAGATGCAAACTGGGCTGTGTCTTATGCTTTAGTCTCTGCATTCATTTACTCAGTGTGTACCTAATGGTTACAAATCTAACTGTGTATGCAGGCAAAGAGACCTACCTCCACACTGAAAATGTAATCCACAAGATCAATAAGGTTTGCAAATGACTGGTGTTTCATTGCCATTTATCAACACGAACTTACCAACTTTGGCAAAGTATATAATTTCAAGGAATGAGCTATTCATTAACTAATAAGTTGCTCCCAAAACATCCCAAGAGGAATAACCCAGACTTTTTGAATCACCCTAAACCAAGATCTAGTGTGCTCCAAGTTGCTACAAAACGGTGTAATCCCATAAAAAATCTGTTTCCAGACAATCTCCTGTATACATGTACTCAAGTGTAGACAAACCTCGGGAGAAAGTGTAGACAAAATTACAGATATACACCCTTTACATAAATTTGAAGGTTTGTTATCTAAGATATGACTTAAGTGTACTTCTCAACCATACAGCCACTAAGGACTTCTTCCTAGCCAAATATGCCACATGGCACCCCAGCAGATTTGGAGCACCACTTACAGATTCCTATGTGGCTTCAGGTCAAGTCTTATGGGCAGTATGGGAATGTTCAATGCTTTGACCAAAACCAACTACATGTTATCCTATTTCCCAGTGAGAATAAAACACTCACGTTATTTATTTCAAAAAGAAAGGTGAAAAGTTTAGGGACGACATCATAAAACAGTCTCAATGTCCACTGCTTTGATGTTATTTTATAAAGCAGCTAAGTTAAGAAATTTGAGGAAAAGGTTTTCATATTAAAAAGAGAGAACCCAAATAACAAAGATCATGGTTCAGATATATCTACAGAGTAGAGATGATAAGAACTTTAGACTTCCCTAAGGCAAGTTCAATGCACACTCTAGGCAAAAAAACAGGCATCATGTTAATTACTGATCCAAGAAGCATCTTAAGATTAGTCATGTAATATCATATATTAGAGACAAAAAACATTTCCCCGTGCATGTTCATGCATGTGCACCAAGTTGCTTTCTTCCTAATGAAGAAATATTAAAAGTTAAAACAAATAAAAGTCTGGAAACCTTACTATGAACCAATGATTCACAGATTAAAAGCTAAAACTCACCGTGTCTTCTATCTGGAAACCTTTTGTCCATTTAACAAGTATGCCTGAAGAAACGGATGACTGCTTCATTGGAAAAGAGAAAGTAAACCCAAGCTCCCTTTCTCCTGAAGGAGTCTGCAAACCATCACCTTCGCTTTGCACAAAGGCATCTAGTTTTGATGCAATAAAATCAAATAATTCCTGCATACATTCAAATACATAAATACAAGTATAGTGCTTACTTGGAAAAACTATAACCAGACCTAAAATTCATGCAACTTCTGCATTATTAAAGTGTTGCATGCTTTGGGTGAGAAGCTATTCATGGTATACAAGCTGGAAATGACAAAAAACATAAAAATCATGAAATACTTAAACTCATAAAAAGACACTATTGGGAGTTGGCATRGCATAAAAGGAAACAAGATTGGAATGTATGTCTGTATGTTCAAGTAGCATAACCACATATTATGTTTATCGGCTTGGTCAGAGAAGGTCAAAATGGTAATGAACAAGAAATTCCTTTCAGATAAAGGTATGCATTTTTACCTACCTCGGTTGTTCCAGACATTAGATCTGGAGGAATAGACGCTTCTGTAATGTTGGGATTCATAATTCTTCCGCCTTCAAGTTGAACTCGTAATACCCTGAAATTAGTCCCACCTAAATCCAATGCATAATAAGTTCCCTTCTCATCCCTGCAAAAATCATGAAAAACAGTCATTGATGAATGGCATCTAATCTCCCCACACTATTCCCCAGCAATCAAAAATATGAAACCTATGAGAAATCCATCTGACATGTGCTTTACTAAACTGCACTCAATCAAATCCTCAAATGCAAAAAAGTGAACAACTTTAAACACCAGCAAATCCATTGTTTCCCACCCATCAGGCTGTGGTCTAGTGGTTGGGACAAGGTGTCAACATGCAAATGACCCGGGTTCAAACCCCAGCACACATAGAGCCCTGGAACAATATGTGTCCTAGTCAAGTTTGATGGCTACTGTTGTTGAAGTGCGACCATGCTAATGCAGAGATGGGTTTCATAGGTGTCCCCACAGATCAAAAGAAGCATTCACCCTTACCATAAAAACACTCCATTGTTTCCCAGCAACCACCATAAGAAAGGGCTACAAGAAATCCATTCAAATATGTTTTTCCAAACTGTGTTCTACCTAGTCCTCAACATAAAACAAGTGAACCCTAGGAAGGTCAAATTCCCCAGTTAATCAGCTCATGATTAGGTAATCAACCCATGACTCCCTGACAATCATATAATAAATCGCCTACCAAAAATCCATTGGATATGTGCCTTCCAATACTGTGGTGTAACTTGTGAATGCCGAAAAAGAGACCCACATCGAACACCTAATTGCTTCATCATTCCCCAACAACCATGGAAAAAAAGCTACAAAAAATGCCTTCAATATATGCTTCCGAAAATGATTTTGTACCAAATCATCAATTCAAAACAAGAGAACCACGGTAATGCCAAGTTTCCCAGGTGTACATTATTCATCCATTATTCCGTAAGAACCAACACATAGTAAGGTGTACATGATTCATCCGTTATTCCTTAAGAACCAATCCATAGTAAGGGCTACAAGATATGCTTCTTTGCATGTTTTTCAACCAACTGCGCTGTTCCTACTCTACAATATGAGGCCTGTACAATTCATCCATTATTCCTTAAGAACCAACACATGGTAAGGGCTATAAGATATCCTTTATTGCATGTTTTTCAACCAGCTGCGCTCTTCCTACTCTACAATATGTGGCCTACATGATTCATCCGTTATTCCTAAAGAACCGACACATAGTAAGGGTTACAAGATATCCTTCTCTGCAAGTTTTTCAACGCTCTGCCTACTCTACAATATGAGGCCTACATGATTCATCCGTTATTCCGTAAGAACCAACAAATAGTAAGGGCTACAAGTTATCCTTTTTAGCACGTTTTTCAATAAGCTGCGCTCTTCCTACTCTACAATATGAGGCCTGCACGATTCATCCGTTATTCCTTAACAACGAACACATAGTAGGGGCTACAAGATATCACTTTTTGCATGTTTTCCAACCAGCTACGCTCTTCCTACTCTACAATATGAATAAAGGGCAGAATGATGTTAATCGAGCTAGAGCTCGTGATAGTAATCGAGGTTCGATTATAAGTCCATGTTCATTGCTGTAGTCTTCGTACTAAAGCTTCAGCTATTCCAGGAAAAGAAAAAAACACAAGCAAGCTTGACATCACAGTGCCAGGCGAAGTAATTGGGCTATTGAAACTCGGTAAACAATCACAGAGACATCAAATATGGGGTCTAGACCAAAAAAGACTGAGATAAGACAGTCACTACTGCCAACCCAACATGCAACTGGGATTCAAGACATCGAAATCAAACAAACTCAATAAATTCGCATCCAAGGTATTAAAATCCGAGGTTTTGACGAGCTAAATGCTATCAGAAAATATAAAAAGATTCAACTTGGTCATTTGTTGCGGTTCTTTTTATAAATACCCGGTGGGCAAGCTGTCGACGAAGGTAAGCAGCATCTTGAGCTTACTTCCCCCCTCAGAGGCCAATCCAGCGTGCATCTCCACGGCCATGGCGTCAACCAGCTGCCTCAATCTCTGCAAAGGAGTAGAGCATCCCTCCTCGAAATCCCGCAGAATGCCCACCACACGGTTCCACTTACCCCGGCTCCTCACCCGCCTCGTCACCAGCAAAGCCGCAACAGTACACGACACCGCAGCGCAAGCCACAGCCAGTCCCAACGCCGCCTTACCCATAACCCCCACTCCAATACCACCCTCCTCGGAAATCTCCCACAACCACCAGAAATAACCAGAAATTATTGCTAATTACCCAGCAGCAGCAGAAGAAGGCATTCATCGAGCCAAGCCATCGCTCAAATAGAACCCAAGAATCCAAATCCAACAGAAATTCGCTTCTCAGAGTTCCTTCGACCCCAGAAGAGTCAAACCAACCAAGATATCGAATAAACTGTCATGTCCTGAGAAAATGCATTTTGAGATTCCAAGAACCCCCCGCTCCCCACCGGAAGAATGCTTCGTCGGTCCTCTTAAGCCGGGCGCATATTCCCGAGGACCATACGGGCGGCTGGCTGGCTAGTCAAAGATATCAATTCGATTTCCGAGACGCCAAATGCATCAAAATCCTTCAAACACGAACACCCGCAAAAACGCAAGAACCGCCGTAAGATCGTCGGCAAAGCACTCGAATTTGCAGGCAAATTACTCGACGAAATGTCTGCACTTCGATGACGCAATTTCCTAGAGTTTATTTTTATTTTTATTTTCTGCTCTACGCCACGAGAAGGCGAGGGCGGTTGAGGGGGCCCTTGGCAACCATGAATCTGCACCCAGTCTTCATCACATCAATCCCATTCAAACCCGAAAAAAAACCCAAATATTTTAAAGGGCACATTTTGAAAAAAAGAAAAGAAACCCTCGGTAGTTTTTTGCGCTTACTATTACTATCTGTCCGTGTCGCTGCTTCAAACCTGGGACTTAGCGGCAACCATAACGGTGCCGTCCCCTGGACGTCTGTCTTGACGGCAGTTGTTCGTGGTGGGCTCCCCCTCCGCCACTGATATACCCGTATATACGTACTCTTGTCGCGGCGTAGATACGGTCCTTCGCCAATGTTTTGCACGTGTGAAAAAAGGCGAACATGTCCAGCTGTATATATTATTTGCTCAAATGCGAATATTCTCTATGTGGACGTCCAGTTTATCTCATCGTATCGAAAGTCCACCTGGAAAAAACACCTGTCAATGTTCGAAATATTTTCCTGTTTTAAAAAAAACGAGTTGTCGCTGTCATAGCAGTGTTATCGGTGGTGTGGGGATTGTACGCATGTCTACGTGGCCAGCACGCTTCTCACACCAACTTCCCCTAAACCAATTCCACACAAAATAATATAATAAAATTTTGATTTTATATAAAAAAAAATTGAAAAAAATAGTCCTTGGTCGTAAGGGTAGTTGTTGTTGGTCAAGTGTTGGAGTTCGTTCCCGATTGGCCGAGTCCGCATTATATGTGGGGCCCATCTCAAAGGTCATGGGGCTCCATTTAAAAAAATTTAAAATTCAAAATTGCTCTGACCGCACCCGTGCAAGGTGTTAGTGAACCCCACATAAAAAGGTGGGAACACCACTTCTCAACATCTTGTCTCTCACTAGAAACATCTATAAACAAGTAATATCATATTTCACAACATGGTTTTGTCATAATGTATGATATAAAGGTGTATGGTTGGACTCGTAGTGGTGTTAAGGGTTGGTTCTTCTTTATAGTCAACAAGTTACATAATTTTGAACACATGTATAATAGGATCTAATAATTGACAATCTGACTAGCTTTTTTTTTGACATTATTGTTCTTTCTTCGTCAATTTAGAGTAATTTCATTCAATTTCATATGATTTTTTTTTTTTAAATAATCAACATGAACATGGGGATGTGCATTTGTGAAAGAGAATTTATGGCTATAGTGTCAACACTATTATATATATTATGTTAAATTCACTCAAGATTTGTAGTTGGGCTCAATTGTTATTGTAAGTATTCATTTACAACAAACATGAGGATGACATAGGTATGACTTGAACCCTATCAGAGTTTTAATATCCCCTTGTTTTTATCAACCCAGCAAGTTATTATTGTCAAAAATATTTTTTGGTAAATAAAATTATGGAATTAGTCATAGTCTAAACGTTCTATAAATTTGCTTTTTTTCGACAACTCAAAATAATGGGAAGAGAAATCGACATTTTTTACCTAAACTCTGACAAGAATCATTTTGGATTGATGGAATTGCAAACATCAATTGTTGACATTGCAAAAATAGCGAATTGGGTCTAGCCCGAGCGATTGTGTGAAGAAGTGTTGTCCTCCCCACCTAGGTTCAATCCCCACAAGTGACATGGTGAGCTCTTAAATGAGTATATTGTTGTCATGGACTTGAGCCATGTGTTGACAAAGCCTAGAGCTTCTATAGAATCCAATTTACCTTGGGTATTATCCTCAGAACGAGGGGAAGTGCCCAATGGGTTTCCCCATAATATGTATAAGGTTGCAATAGAGGTATTTGAGAGTGTTGAATCCATTTATGCATTAAAAACAATGATTTGAACAACCCAAAATTGCAATTTCAACAAAGATTTTATGGATGGATTCTAGTGGTGGCATATTGGAAAAGGTCAAAATCGTAAATTGTTTAGCCGTCTTCATGAAAGTATATCAACTTACCACTAAAAACAACAACAACAACAACAAAATTGGTATTACAATCATGTACTTTTACTTGTGTACAGGGCCCCTAACAACCAAAATCTTTGTTTTCAAACCAATACATGAAAAAAATGAATGAAACGGAGTTGAAGCAAAAGACAACAATAGTCCTCCCATGAAACCAAAAAAACAACCAAGAACTAGATCAAGACTTTCATATGCAAAACCAAGTGATAATAAATGCAATTGTAAAAAAATTGCAGTGTAATAAAAAGATCATCCACTAATGAGGTATGTATGTAATGAGAAACCCCCTTGCAAAACTGACATACCAAGTTGCCAAAACAATATCAAGTTAGATTCAAAAATGCATTATGCAATGCCACCAAAATAGACAGTGACAATATGT
Source organism: Picea sitchensis (assembly GCA_010110895.2). Classification (NCBI taxonomy): domain Eukaryota; kingdom Viridiplantae; phylum Streptophyta; class Pinopsida; order Pinales; family Pinaceae; genus Picea; species Picea sitchensis. The sequence goes on along the minus strand of SNQJ01S0005484.1, from coordinate 293,590 downwards.
TTCATTGCAAAAACCTACATATTGAAACACTTGAAGAACTTATTGACATTGAAGCATAAGAGAACATTACTCAATGTGAATGGCCCAAAAAAGTAGTTGTGAACAAGCTTTGTGGCTTACCATCAAGCCCATAATAATTGTGCTCAGTGTGATGAACTTATGAAAGCAACTACAAAATCATTGATAAGGTAGTATCTTGTGGGGAGCCCAGACGTTGAACACTATGAGTATAAAATCTATGAAATTCGCCCAAGGCTTGCATTTGGGCCCAACCATTATTGCAAGTATTGATGTACAACACACATCAACATGTCATATGTGTGACTTGAACCTCACTGGGGGCTTTAACATCACATTGCTTTCATGAACCTGGCAAGCCATTGTTGCCAAATGTTTTTTGGTAAATAAATCTATGGAATTATATCAACTTAGCAAAAAAAAGAGCAATGAAATTGGATTTACAATCATCAACTTTACTTGTGTATGAGATCCCTAACAACCAAATTCTTTGTCTTTAAACTTGTACACAAATAAAACGGATGAAACAAATTTGAAGCAAAGACAACAGTAGTCCTCGTGTCAAATAAAAAAAAACCCAAGAACAAAGTCTAAACTCTCATATATAATTAACCAAGGGATAATAAACACAATGGTAAAAAAATCACAGTGTAGTAGAAGGATCCTTCACTTATGAGGTATGTGCATAATGAGAAACCCCCTCGCAAAACCGAGATACCAAGTTGCCAAAACAATAACAAATTAGGTTTAAAAATACATTTTGCAACAGTGTCACCAAAACAATAACAAGTTAGGTTCAAAAATACATTTTGCAACGGTGTCACCAAAACAAATACTCATAATATGTTTCATTGCAAAAATGTACATATTAAAACACCTGAAAAACTTACATACATTTAAGATAAAAGAACATTGCTCACTATGAGTAGCCCAAAAATGTACCAGCGACTAAGCTTAGTAGTTTACCACCAACCCCTTGATAACCATGTTCAAAGAAGTGAACTTTTAAAAACAACTATGAACTCATAAAGGGAAGAATCTTATGCAGAAACCAAACGTTGAACACTTGAACTTAATACATAACCCAAAATAGCACAAAGTTTTGACCTTGTCCACGTCAAATTAGCTCAATTTGAAGCCACAACCCCCCAAAAAAAGAGAATGTATTGCTTTGGTGTTATTGTTGTTAAGTATAAGGAATGATGTTGCAAATGAAACATAATGAGAAATTAAAAAATCATGAAAAATATTAAAGGCATTAAGAGTAAAATTATTTAACCAAGAACAACAAACCCAAAGCTGCAATATTGTACATGATGCAAATATTGTGAGATATAATCAAGAGATGGTGGAGCAATGGGGAGGATGAATAAAGTACATAGAGTAAATGCCCATAAAAAGCAAGGAAAGGACGATCAAACAAAAACATATGGTGCAAAAGGGAATGCATCTCCATTATGAATGTAAAACCAAAGACTAAAGAACCATTGGAAACCCATTTAGAGAAGGGGGTTTGAACCTTACCTGGGTGGGTCCCCACCATTTGAGAAGAGCTTTGTGGAATTAAGGTTGTCAAATGGCATCTATGGGGCATCTTTTATCATATGCAAAACAAAGTCATAAGAATATACTTCATGGCTCTTGACTTTTCCATATTTGGAAGGATAAATCCCACCCTTAGTTGGCTTCTCAAAAGGGACCCTTCTCAACAATGACCCACGTTGTAGCTTCTCAGTACGGCCTGTACCCTTGTTTCACTTGTCCTTGTCATATATATACATATACTTTACACATTTTCTTTTAGTAACATCTAAAGTAATATAAAAATATGGGCACCAAATGTACAAGTAATATAAGTGCTTATTGCTTCTACATGGTATACATACCATGATTATATTGGATGTGGGTAGTCTTAATAATGTATCCACCACAAGTGCAATTTGTTGTATTGATTAATAAGTCTAATTTTTTTTTATTATAATGTTGATATGGATTTAATAAATAAAAATGTTACAAAGGTAATTTTGGTGAATAAGTTTTTGGGTAAAAAGGTATGTGAATTTCACAAGTTTTATTCAAAACATGAAATGATGTGTCCAAGAATAAGGTATTAAAAGTAAAAGACAACCATATCAACATTAAAGATAGATTCATTAATAAATTAGAAAAAAATCCAAGTAAATCATGAAAGAAAAGGAAAATCTATTATTTTTTCTATCATGATGACATCAACTTTTAGAAGCATAATAATCATCCTATAAAATTGTTAAAATACTAAGTTAGAAATTAACATTCGATGAATCAAGTTAATCATCATAAACTCCAAGTCAAACATTAAAAAGTTTAAAAAAAATGATTATCAAATCCATAGGTTGAAAGGAGTCCTAATCTTTCATATCCATCTTTCAATAATCATTGTATCTTTTATATGTGTCAATAATCTTCTAATAGTCATTATGTATTTTACCGTATGTGTTTGAAATTTAAACTTTTTATAATGATAACAATTTATTTTTTAAATTTATTCATATCAAATTTTTTACAAATTCTTTTTATTTATTATAAATGAGAAAAAAAATAATACAATTATTTCTAAATTTAAAATTTATAACAAATCCTAAATTATTTCCTAAATTATAATAAAGCCTTTTGTAACACAATCTAGATTTGTACAAATATATCATGAAGTTTTTCCATATAAATAAAGATAGAAATATCTATTATAATGATGAAAAGAATTTACAAATATCAATCATCAATGATCATAAGTTTAGTTTCACTATATAGATCTCATATTAAAATCATTTTTAATATGATTTTTATAAAAATGATATTAATAATTTATAATTAAAATATTTTTTAAATAATTAAATGCATCTTTCTTTTTTCATTACATAATATTCATTAAATATATTACATAGTATTCATTAAATATAATTGTTTTTTTTCAACAGGAAAATTTATCGATTATATTAAAAATATAATGTGTTATTTAGGCAAAGAAAATACAATGCACAACTAAGGTGACATAATTGTCAAATGAAGCTTTCGCCAATAGTGGTCTCTCGGCCAGCAAATGGAGAAAGTTCATAGAAAAAAAAGTGAAAAACCAAGTTACAAGAGTGAGTTGCTAAATCTAGCGGGCAAAATATACTTCAAGTAAATCGAAGATCATAAATAGCCTACAATGACTCAAAACATGAGAGATCACTAAGATGAGATGAGCATAGCTTAAAAAAGAGATAGGAAGTGGGGAGGGCCCTCATGTCCATCTATCCAGAGGTTGTATGTTATAATGCCCTCTTTTTCTGTAGCGCTGCCTTAGATAGTTGATCTGTGGAATTGTTGTGCTCACGGTAGATGTGTTTGAAGCTGAGTTTTTTGAAAGAGGTAGAAGTAATATGATCCTATCCTTCCAAGCCAAGAGGGAGATGGCTTGTAGATCGCCCATGTTGTTCAACCACTCAATAATAATTCTGGAGTCCCCGAGAATCTGAAGTGCTTCAATTTGAAGTCTGGAGGCCAAATATAGAGTGGCCTAGGCACCCAATAGTTCAGCTCTGGTGTTGGTGCCCGGGCCACAATTAAAAGTCCATTTATAGGATGAGTTTTTTGTAATTCTGATCAACCCTTCAGCACCGCTCTGTGTTCCATTTGATAGTGTTGCTCCATCGAACCATCCAGTTGAAATATCCTCTAAGTCAGGTGTCCTCTTTGTGTTCTGCAATCTTAGCTTACAAGGATGAATGTCATTCCAGTTTTTAAATAAACCAAGTGTTTTGTATGTTGTTGTGCTTGTGGATGGGGTCTCATTTGCGGATTTTTTTATTTATTTCTGATCAACCAAATGGACCAGCATACCAGGGATGGAAAATGCTTAAAATTGTGTTCCCTATGAGTCCAAAGATCAAGGCAAACAGAAAGAGATGGCCTGTCCCAAGTAGATTTTAGATCAAGCACCAAAGTAATTTTTTCCCAAACCAATCTGGAGAAAGGGCACTTGATGAACAGGTGGTCCGCAGACTCAGCATCATTGAAGCAAAGATGGAAAACATTTGGTCCTATCCAACCTTTTCTTTGAAGGATATCCTAGGTGTTTAGCTTATAAGTGGTCATGAGCCAAGTGAAAAGTTTGATCTTTGAAGGAAGATGCCAGCGCCAAAGTTGTTTTCTCCAGCCCTTAATATTAGAAAGCCAGAGCATGTGAGTAATCTCTGTATAGACATTCTGGACAGTGAAATTGCTCGAATGGTCACCCCTGGACCATTGTAGCTAATCATCCAATTCATTTAAATGAATACCAAAAAGCGCTAAGGCCGAGCAAAAGGTGTTCCAAATAGGTGCTAGCTCTGCGTTGAGTTCCAGTGTATCACTGGAGATCCACCTGTCAGGTAATGAAGCCGAGTAGGATCAATCTCGGGCTTGGTAGAGATACCAGATATTTTTAGAATGTAAATGTGCTATCAGCTGAGGTGGTAGTATAGTGGCATCTCCCAGACCAATGATGCGGTCGCGGCCAAGGGTGATAGAGTGGCCCGATCCCGACTGCCAACAAAGCCCACGCATTAACCAGTGTTTGGATTTTGTGAATTTTTTCTAGAATAAAGAAACCGCCCTAATGGTCGTCGTATCAGTTGAAGCCAACTGGAGACTGTGTAATGCGAAAGGTATTTATCTTTAATAATGGAATGCCAAATGCCAGGTGTTATCAGCATGCGCCAGAGAGAGTTCGCAGCAAGTGCTTGGCTGAAATGAAATATATTGTGGATCCCCCAACCGCCTTTTTGTTTGGATTTAGCCAAGGATTCCCAATTGCATAGGTGTTGTGGAGAGTGGTCTGAGCAACCCGACTAGAGAAAATTATAAGTCAAACAACAGATTTTTGTGATTATCGTAGCAGGAATGGATGCAAGAGCCATCCAATACATTGGTTTTCCTTCTAGAACAGCTTTGATGAGTGTAAATCGGCCACCAATGGAGAGCCACCTCATGCACCAGTGGCCAGTCTTTTTTTTCAACTTTTGCAATGAGCCAATTCCAATCCGCCAGCTTATAGGAGTTTGCCTTTAAAAAATACCCCAGATACTTGAGTCCAGTGGAAAGATGAGTAAAGGTGTAAGGGAAGATACTTTTAAGTTGATCTAGGGTATGTTGTTGCAGATTTGCGAAGTGAAAAGTCGATTTTTCCCAATTGATCGACAAGCCCGTGGCACAACAGAAGGTTTTTAAAATCTCTTGAATTTCATTCCATTCTTGTAAAGAATCATTATTCATGATGAGGACATCATCAGTGAAGAGAAGATGAAGAATCTTTATAGTCCTGGACACTTTAATTCTAGTGGTCTTTCCATCAGCTTGTCCAAGTTTGAGAAGTAGACTCAAGGCTTCCATGGCCAGAATGAAGAGCAGAGGTGAGAGGGGACAGCCCTGTCGTAGACCTCTGTCACTGCGAAAGAAAGAGGATGGTTCCCCATTAATCAAAATGGAAAGGTTTGCACTAACCACACAGCTCATGATCCACTTGATCATAGGATGGCTAAAACCTGTCTAAGTCAAGATCAATCTGAGGAAATCCCAGTCTATGCAATCAAAGGTCTTCTTGAGGTCCAGTTTGAGGATGAGCACCTTGGAATTTTGGGATTTAATACTATGGAGGCACTCTTGGGCAGTGCCAATAGCATCTAGAATCTGGCGACCTTTTAAAAACCTCAGTTGTTCATTGAAAAGGAGTCGTGAGAGGAATGGCTTTATCCTAGTTGCAATGATTTTTGAGATGAGTTTATAGTAGAGATTGTAGAGTGCAATAGGCTTATAATCAACAAAAGTAGTAGGATTTGCAGCTTTAGGAACGAGGGTAAGAAATTTAATACCCCAAGGACGAGCCCCAGTTGTATATATGAATTGTAACATGTTTTGTAGGCTGGTGAGACAGACAATTATAAGCTATGGGCTTATGTGTTTATTAGACCGGAGAGCCTATGTATTAAGGCCATGAGCCTGATTTTGTATATGTAATTATGCAGATCATTAATAAAATATAAACATCATTATGTGTAGACCGACCACGAAGAAAGAGTATGGGGGACTAAGCTCCACTAGGTAGGGTAAGGGAGGGAGGCTAAGTGTCTAGGCCTAGGGGCTAAGCTAGAAGGGCTTACCTCTAAGGGAATAATATTTTATTATTATTTCCCAAAGGTTATGGTTGACTTAAGTCGTGTTGTCCTAGGTTCCTGGGAAAAAGGGAACAAGTGCTAAGTGGAACTCATGCGGCTTCATAAAGACATGTGTCAACCTGGGCGCATGCAGTTTATAGCTGAGGAAGCCAGTTCGTTGGGGGTTCACTTCTCAGTCAGGCATTGCTTCCCATCCTTGCGTTTGGACCAATTTTGAGTTTCCTCACAACCCTTATGTTTCTTTGGAGGTATGTCACCTTCTCGATTGACCAGGGATTCACGCATTGAATCAGTTCTCCATCATCACCGCCTTTGTGCCTAGCACGCACCTTTGGAATATGGCAGTCGTACTTGAGTTATCCTATGTGTCTCTGGTGAATCTTGATGTATTTGTATTCGCCTGAGCCATGTTGTGTCTTAGCGTTAGGTCATTACCATTTTCGGTGTCCATAACTGTCTCTTGTTGTTGTTGTCACCTGTATGTTAGTTGAATGTTGTTGCAGTATTTCTTAGGAGCTGAATTGAAGAAGCAGGTTGTCATGTCTGTGAGCAACTCTCCTATGTGAGAGAGTTTGTTGGGAAGTGAGTTCTCTTGGAAGGGAGTCTCGTAGCAGCTACAATACTCTGAGACTTCTGGTCCAGTCTGTTTTTGAAGCCCATGGTAAGGGAGGTGTACTAGCCGATGGACTTGTATTAGTGAAGGTGTACCCTCATGGGGTTGAGCAGGCRTGTGGGGAATGAGGGTTTGTGGTTTGTGGGCATAACTGGCTCCTGGGATAAAAGAACCTTCCTATTGTTCTGTGCAATTTCCTYGTTGTCCTTGCCAAGCCTAGAATTCCCTTGCCCAGTTGAATTTAGTCCCAGCTCGGGGGTGACCCACTACTGAGCGTGATGAGCAGTGTGGTCTAAGGCTAGGAGGTTCATGGAAGGTTTGCACGCAGTTCCTGGTTTTACTCCAGTTAAAATATAAGTATCATTTATGTGCTTAATTATGTATGTTATGCATGTATGTGTTTATTGAAATGTATCATGTGTTTCGTTGCATGTGGACTTACTGTCAATTCCATTTGAATCTGTATGGTAGCAGTAACTCTGTGTTAATTATTTTAAGATTAATTAAAATGCATGTCATATATGTGTGTGTGTTTGTGTGTGTTCTGATTAGTGGCGTTGTCCGGCCTGTTGGTGGTCGGGGATGTTACAATTTGGTATCAGAGCTAAGTGAAGTCTGTGAGTAGTGGTGTTGCCCGACCTATTGGTGGTCAGGGACATTACAATTTGGTATCAGAGCCAAGGTTTCAGCACTGAGCCTGGATGGGTCATGTTAGTGGAAGTTGAAGAAAAAGTTTCGGAAAAGAATTGTTGTCAAAATGGACAAAATTCAAGTTCAGAGCCATGGGTTCAAGCACTAAGCCTGGATGGACCGAATGAGTGGTCATGAGAACCAAGGTTTCAGGTAGAAATTGTGTCAAGAGGAACCAATTTCAAATTTCAGAGCATTCCTGAGTGCCAAGAAGTTACCTTGGTCGTGTTATGAAGCTCAGGAGGCGTAGAGGTATTGTAAAACCACGACGGACATGGTATTGGGCCATAGAGTAATGTTGGCCATAGGATCTATTCAAAAAATAGGGGAATCCTTCACGACTGTCAGATCTAGAGAAATTATAGGAAGGTTAACTTGGAAGCCTAACTGTTAGATCAAGACAAGAGCCGAAGGTAAGCCGCGTGATGAAGGGCAGATTAGAACCGTCAGATCTACGAAGGGAATGGCTGTGAGTCGTAGATCTCACAACAGATCGTAACTTCAGAATTCGATGATCGGGAGAAGTGGGATGTGTTGATGCACAAACTTCCAAAACCCAAAGTTCTGAAGCAAAAGAACAAACCATAATTTCAGATTTCGAAAGTCGGGAGAACTAGTGTAGAGAGAAGTTCCGAAGTTCATAACTTCTGAAGCGAAATAATAGACATGGTGGGGTCGGATGACGTCGATAGGGGTGACATGGACCTTTCTAGGCATGACACGTGCCACCACCTGATTTGGTGACATCTGTACTATGGACCTGGAGGGTAAAGAAGCCCGAAAATTCAGAATTCGGGAGATTGGAAGGAGGAAAGCGTGAAAACTTATGGAACCCGAAGCTCTGAAGTCCCGAAGCTTTGATGGCAGAAGTTCCGCGATGGGTATCAATTGTTGGATGCCAAGTAGTCGTGGATTGTTTATCCACCCTATTTCGTGAGTTCGTTAGTTTGGAACTCCGAGAGTTGTTGTATTGTGCTTGGAAGATTTCCAAAGTTGTAGGCCCGAGGTACCGAGTAAGCGCCTATCAATCTAGCGCTTGGCCATCGCCCGGGGTCACATGGGTTGGGGGCAAAGAGAAGGGGGCTAGTGCCCGAAAATCTATTGTAGAACGAAAGGATCTGCGGGGATTCTTGGTTTATTGAGAATCATAGAGAATGAATTCTAAATGATTTCTTGAATCAAATTGGTTTATGAATACGATGGAATTTGTTAAGGGCTGATGGCTTGACCAATTTCGATTGATTGCACATTGTGTTGTAGAGTCAACGATTGTCAGAACCACACAGAATTGTCTCTTAGCGCAGAGAAATGGAGGAGGCACATAATGATTCCAGTTCAGAGAATGAAGCAAGAGGAATGGATGTCCATGTGGGGGTTGAAGGATCGAACTCCAATGGGAATGGAGAAGAGATAGATAAGGAGGGAAACATGGTGAATCTCATTGAAAGATTGCAGAAAGATGTTCATCATCACCAAGCAGATAATAGAAATCTCATGAAATCTAGGGATCGATAGGGAGAATTCAACCTAAAGTTGATGCGAAGCCTGAAAAGGATAGAAAGGAAATTGGATAAGGGGAGTGACTCCAGTAAATTGGGAAGTCACAGGTTCCCTGATGAGAAGAGAAAATCAAGGAGTGTTGGTAGACACCATCATCACTCCTAAGGACACTCCAAGAGGAGGGCACACAATAGCTCAAGTCCATCTCCTACCAGAAAACACAAGAGATCTGGAGTGGATGAACTGAAGGGTGAAGTGAACAAGATTAAACCTCCTACGTTTGATGGAGAACACCAGAAGGAGGAGGATGCTGAGACATGGCTTCTTGGCATGAGGAAATATTTCCAACTGTGGAACTATTCTTCTCATGTAGAGGGAAGAATTGCCATTTACCAACTTAAAGGAAAGACATCCATATGGTGGGAGCAACTTGTGCAAGTACAACACGTCAGAGAGAAGAATGTTACACGGAGGGAATTCAAGAAGTATTTCGAAAAGAAATACTTGACTAAGAGATACTATTACAGAAAGATGAAAGAGTTCTTTGAACTCAAGCTGGGTAGCATGTCCATTGATGAATATGAATGAAGGTTTTTGGAATTGTTGAAGTATGTTCCTTTCATCAAGGATGAGACTGTCAAAATTCAAAGGTATCTGAGTGGACTACCATCTTCCATCGGTGACAAGATCCAGTACGATGATCCTAAAACTATGGAAGAAACCATAGGAAGAGAAAAATGCTTATATGAGCAACAAGGAGAAAAGCCTACTTTCCAAAAGGCTTGGGAAGACAAGAAGAAATTCAAGATGGATCAGAGGAAGAAAGGAACTAAGCCACCCTTTTTCAGAAATAGTCCTCAAGGACAACCATCTTTTAGAGAGCCCAAGAAGGTTGAAGTAGGTGGGAAAATGCCAAGACAACCACCTATGGAATGTTGGGGTTGTAAAGGAAATCATAGGTACAAAGATTGCCCCCACATAAATGACAAAGTGAGAGTTGTCCACAATGTTCAGCAGGTAGAAACAATGGAGGACATGGGCAATAGAATACCAAGGATCTATGCAGCCTTGGACAACAAGAAAATTGAGTTTCAATCTCATATGATTGAAGTGGAAGATATGATCAACAACCAACCCATTATTATTTTAATTGATTTAGGAGCTAGTCATAGTTACATAGATTCTAGAATGGTGGAAAGTTTACATTTTCCAAGAAGCAAGCATGGAAAATCTTGGTTAGTGCAGCTAGCTACAGGAGCCAAGAGAAGGGTTATTGAGTTGGTTAAGTCCTGTCCAGTGGACATGAATGGACTGAGCACAAGGGCTGAATTGAACATCTTACCTTTGGGTTCCTATGACTGTCTAATTGGGATGGATTGGTTGGACTAGCACCATGCCATCTTAGACTGTCGTAACAAGGCATTCACTTTCCTGGACAAGGAAGGAAACCCAAGGAAAGTCCAAGGAATTCCCATAGCATTTGTTATCAGATAAATCTCAGTAATCCAGCTGAAGAAGTGCTATAGGAAAGGTTGTCAATTATTTGCAGCTCATATGAAACAAGCACCCAAGGATAAGGTGTCAAGTATTGAAGACCATGCAGTATTAAAAGAATTTGAAGATGTATTCAAGGAGGTACCAGGACTACCCCCGAAGAGAGATATTGACTTCTCTATAAACTTGATGCCTGGAGCAGCTCCAGTGTCAAAAACTCCTTACGGAATGAGTACACCAGAGTTGAAAGAAATGTAATTGCAACTTGAAGAACTTCTGAAGAAGGGGTATATACGCCCAAGTGTGTCACCTTGGGGTGCCACAATCTTGTTCGTGAAAAAGAAAGATGGGACATTGAGATTGTGCATCAATTTCAGACAGTTGAACAACGTGACTATTAAGAACAAGTATCCTTTGCCAAGGATCGATGGTCTCTTTGATCAATTGAAGGATGCCAAGATATTTTCAAAAATAGATCTTAGGGCAAGGTACCACCAGGTAAGGATAAAATATGAATACATCAGCAAGACCGCCTTCAGAACAAGGTATGGTCATTATGAATTCACAGTGGTACCATTTGGGTTATCATGAAATGCACCCGCTATTTTCATGTGCCTAATGAATGGTGTATTTAGAGAATATCTAGACAAGTTTGTCATAGTCTTTTTGGATGACATCCTGGTGTATTCCAAGTCGGAGGAAGAGCATGAACATCATCTGAAGATGGTGTTGCAGGTGCTAAGAGAGCACTAGTTGTATGCCAAATTGAGCAAGTGCTCATTTCATCAAAAACAGATCCATTACTTGGGACATATCATTTCAAAGGATGGGATAGTCGTGGATCCTGAGAAAATAGAAGCCATCAGAGAATGGTCAGTGCCAAATAATGTGACAGAAGTCAGATCCTTTATGGATCTAGCTGGCTATTACAAAAGGTTCATTGTAGGATTCTCAAGGATAGCTCACCCCATCACTTCCTTGCAAAGGAGGGAGAAGAAATTTCAATGGATATAAGAATGTGAGAGAAGCTTCTAGCAATTGAAGCAATTGTTAACCAGTGCTCAGATCCTGAGGATTGCAGACCCGAATGAAGATTTTGTAGTGCCTATAGACACATGCAAAGAAGGACTGGGAGGATTCCTCAGTCATAATGGGTTTGTAATATGTTATGAGTCTAGGAAACTAAAGGATCATGAAAAGAACTACGCAACTCATGATTTGGAGTTGGCAACCATAGTGCACACTCTGAGGAAATGGAGGCACTACCTCATGGGAAGGAGGTTCGAACTGAGGAAAAACCATAATGGTCTGAAGTATTTGTTTGATCAACCAACCTTGAATGCTAGGTAGAGTAGATGGTTGGAATTCCTTTGTGAGTACGACTTTGATATCAAGTGTAACACCCTGTTTCCCCCAGATTGTAAATATAACTGAACTGGCCAAGGACTATGGCAAAACTCATAAGTATGAATATGTGATGTAAATGGACCTGCAGGAAGAGGTCAATGAATGTAAATAACAGTTTGAATTTATTGCAGAACTGCTGAGAGGGGGGTGTGCAGAAAAGAGACCACGATGGTGGTGGAGGGCACCTGGAAAAGGGGCGTTAACTTCCACCAAGAATTAAATACCATATTTGGACTCCACTGGCCCGGAGAACCAAAAGCGGCTCGCTAGCCCTGAAATTAATGCCTTGCAGGCCGGTAGGTTGATGGCTTGATGAGGGATGGGGAGGTGAACCGTTATCCGTAGAGCCATCATGACTGACCAATGCGAGGGTAATCGTGCCACACGCAACCTTGTGAGAGGATAAGGCGTATGGAAGAAGCGATGGAAGAGGGGACAGACGCGAGGGGAACTCTGGCAATTCTACGCAGAGTGAGTGATCGTAGAGAGGAAGGATTGCAACCTTCGTTCCTGGTCACTGGAAGACAGGGAGACGCAGGTCTCAGAACATCGTGGCCTCAACTCGAGGGTGGCTAGTGGTAAATCCATTAGGAGTCGCTACGCCTACGGTTGGGTGGAAACGAGAACCCCTCTCAGCAGTTGCTTCCATTGCTGAAATTATTTCCGGTAAGTATTTTGCTCATATTGCATCTTGAATTTATATGCTGTCACATATGTTCATAGACTT
>SNQJ01S0005484.1:267548-278086 GCA_010110895.2 Picea sitchensis | reverse complement strand
CACAAGAAGCAACACGACCCACAGCTAGCAAACTCGCCTCCAATTCACCATACGCAGAAGAACAATAGATGATGCATCCAACTCAATGAGGAAACACTCAACCTCCACTATTGCCAAGAGAATTATGCCCTCTTTCTGCTCATATCAAGAAAATGAAGTAGTCTCCAATAAAATTCTTCGAATCATTAATACCAAACCCCTGCAAATGAGAACCCTGGATGGCTTCTCCAATTCCTTGGCTTGGGCAGATGGTTTCACTCCCGAATCCGAGATTCCAAGGCTAGGGCAGATAGTTTCACTGCCGAATCCGAGGTGTCGAATGGGTTTCCAGCTGAAACCCTCATTTGCTCACCGAGCCCTTCTCCAAAACTCAATTTTTAAAATGAATAGTCGATAATCCCTTTTCCCCCTCAATCGTCCTTTTATTCATTCACTTGTCCTTTTCCTCCATTAAAATATTCTTATAATTATTAATTGGAGAGAGATACCCTCAAAGAGGGGTTTATTAATGATAAACTCACTTTTCCTAAGTTTCACTTTATAATTCGAAAGTGACTTTACCAGTATCGTTTCCCCAACTCATCCATCTAATGGTTTACGAGAAACTGTGTAAACCACCATGGTATTCAGACTGCCTAGGAAAAACGGGACATTACAGGATGTTACAAGAAAGGTCGAGTTCAGAGCACCTGCCACCTTCCCTTTGAGTCTAGTGTCCTCCACAAGTTCCAGGAGGTCCAGACCAACCAAATCAAAGAAATGCAGATAAAATTCTACCGTCCAGCCATCGGGGTCTGGACTTTTATCCTTGGAGAAGGATTTTAAAGCAACCAAAATCTCTGAAAGTGAGCAAGGGTTGTCAAGTGTCAGTGAATCATCCACTGTTACAGAATGAGGAAAGAGTCCTGCCACTGTGACTGAGGTCTGTAAATTTTCAGTGGGCTTTGCTTCAAAGAAAGGTTTAAAATGTTTACCGACAACTAACTTTATATCTTGATGTCCTCTATGGCAAATACCTTTTGCATCTACAATTTCCCAAATGTGATTTTTACTTCTGCATGAGCTAGAAAAATTATGAAAAAATTTGGTGTTAAGATCACCACTCTTAATCCAATTTGTCCTACAACGCTATCTCCAGGTAGCTTCTTCTTTGAGGAGGAGCTGGTTTCTTTCAGTTTCAAGGCCATTTAAAACTTCACTGTTGTCTTCAAATACCCCCGCCCGGACATCTGCAAGTTGGAAAGTATGTAAATCTGTTTCAATATCTATTAGTCTTTGACTGTTGTGTTTCTTGAGTATGGCTGCCCAAATTTTTATACGGGATTTTAGGCTCTTAAGCTTCCATACAAGACAGTGCTGAATATAGGGCTCAAAAAGATAAGAAGGATCATTCCACACTTCAGCGACTATGGAAGAGAAATCAACTTCTAGGAGCCATCCCAAGTTAAATTTGAAGGGATATGCGATCTTGTGGGTGGATGAGTCCAAGTGCAAGAAAATCGGAGCATGGTCTGAAAAGAAAGGGGAATCTACCCAAGTGCGGATTCTATCCTCCGTGGTGATTAAATGTTCGGAAATGAGGAAACGATCAAGTCTTCTGGTGATAGATTCTGATCCCAACCACCCATTTCACCAAGTGGGTACTAAGAAGTCTGGATCATAGTATACCAAATTGTGAGTTAAGAACAAGGAAGTGAAATAATCTGCTAGAGCATCCTGGGTAGCAGATACACCCCAAATTTCCCTTACGGAGGTAGTGAGATTCATATCCCCCGTTATGATAAGGTTTTCGAGGTCAAGTAGACCCCGAGCTTCTACCTTATTCCAGAAAGTCTGTTTGTCGGTGCAGGGGCCATAGATATTGAGTAAATGAATCCTTTTGTTGTTGAAACAACAAGTACCAGATAACAATATGCCTCCACATCAAAGAAATGGAGATAGATCAAATTTGGTGGGGTCCCAAGCCACAACCAATCCCCTAGAGGTGCCAAGAGAGATAACAATGCAGATGTGCGAATTTGAGTGGAAACGATTAAAAAAGAGTCTGGCCTTTTTGTTGTCAACCAGAGTTTCCTGTAGAAAAATGATGTCCGGAGATGAAAGTGAGAGAAGTCTTCTGAAGGAGGAAACTTTTAGGAGCCCCCCCACTCCTCTGATGTTGAGGGAGAGCAAGATCATGGATTTGCTCTTGCTAGGGCTTTCATGCCTCTAAGCGCCCCAATATTAGTAAGTGATTGTGAAGTAACCGCAGAAATAGATGAAGAAGAACCCTCCTTTCGATGGGCACTGCGAGTTTTAATTGGTAAGTGTTCAAACCCATGCCCTTTGGTCGAGGTGTAATCTTTTTCTGAAAAGTTTAGCCTGTTCTCATATGGTTCCAAAAATGTTAATTATTAATTAAACATAATTTAGAATTTAGTATTAATTAAATATAATTGTTAATTGAACACAATTTAAATGTGTATTTTCCCTCTATCATCATGTGTTCATTGGACTTAACTTGAAGGTGAGTTTTTATTAAGTGTTTTTTTCAAAATTAATAAATTATAACCATCATCATGTGTTCATTGGACTTACCTTGAAGGTGAGTTTTTATTAAGTGTTTTTTTCTTTCATTGGACTTACCTTGAAGGTGAGTTTTTATTAAGTGTTTTTTTCAAAATTAATAAATTATAACCAACTTTTATTGAGTTGATTGTTAATTGGAATTCGCTTCACATGGGATTGAACTTTTTTTTTTTTTTAATTTTATTCTATAGTTGTTATGTTTCTTCCGTAAACCATTGAAATGTTGTTCTTATTGGATAGTATGTCTTTTAACACATAATTAGATTTTTTTATATGTGTTTTGGATGGTTTTTATATTTTGTTAATTTGAAGAATTTGTGGGATTGTATTATCTTTACTTAGGGTTGCGAGACTATAATGTACAAATTATTGGATAGTATGTCTTTTAACACATAATTAGATTTTTTTATATGTGTTTTGGATGGTTTTTATATTTTGTTAATTTGAAGAATTTGTGGGATTGTATTATCTTTACTTAGGGTTGCGAGACTATAATGTACAAATTAGAACTTTTTGTGCATTGATTTCTTAAATCTCTATACAATTATTCAACATTTAAAATTTATGAAAATTTTCAACTACGATGGATGTGGATAAATATATTTATTTGAACTTATATAGTTGTTTGTGTTTTAAGAAATAACATTAATATTTTATTGTCATTGTGTATACAACAACCATGTAATAATGGAATAAGCCATAGTTTAAACATTCTACGAAATGATTTTTTTTTGGGATTTTTGCCTGAAATTTGGCGAGAATTTGTTAAATCCATAGATTTAAGTGATTATTTCTGTGTAATCCGAGTGTCTCAAAGGTTTTTCAGCATGCTAAATCCATTTTTGCATTCATAAATGGATTTTAAACAACAAAAAATAATGATTTCGTGCAAATTTATATCATCGAATTCCAGCAAAAGAAAAAAAAAATCATTTCATAGAACAGTTAGACAACACTATGGAATAATGTCAACATAATGATACAGATAAGCTCCACATAACATATGCCCATGAAGCAAAATCATATCCACAACATACAAAATACGAGTAAAAATGACACAACTCCAAATACAAAATAAACTACATTTTACCTTGACTACAATTTATGTAATGACACATCCAATATTATATGAGCATGTATAAGTAATGTACTATAACAATTAAAAACGAGTACTAATATAAGTTATTTCCTATTGTTGCACGCAAGGGTGTAGACCGACCGATAAGTGTCGTGTTAATGAAGGAAATACGTAAAAGAGGTCTCAAGTTTGATTCTCACCCCGACTTACCTGTGCCCCATACTTACAAGCTGTGTGGACGCACCTGGAGGTAATAGTGATAACAAACATAAATCGATTGTGTCACGCAAGTACGAGAATCGCCTAAATAACTGATTCCGCCAACCAAAAAAAAAGTTATGTCTCATTACTACAATGGAATGTGTGAATTATATATAACCATGCATCTTCAACCATTATGATTTTATATTATATAAATATTTCCTTTGCATGTAAATGTATATCAAATAACTTTGACGTCAATTGAGAAGATATAGATAAAATTTACCCATTGACGACACTAAAGTCAAATTAACAAGATATGTTGATTAAGTTATAGCCTATATTGAAGGTGGAACCTTTATTGTGTTATCTAACCCTTATGAGTTCAAGGGTGCGAAAAAATTGCATACAAATAAAGATGATGGAATTTAAGCTTAATTTGAATTGGTTAAGATGGATTTGTCTTCACAAATGTGTTCGATCATTCAAGGTTTCTTGTTAATTAACATGGTGATGAAAGATTGTACTATATTTGCACTCTCAACCATCAACATTGTATAAAAATAAATCCATACTTCCTTTTGAGGGTAGAGCTAGAGCCATACCAACAATATATTCGACATATTTGTGATTATAATGTAATCTATGTTAATTGTAATTATAGCGTGTTGATATGTCTATGTATTTGTAAATGGTTTGTTTTATATCATATCTAAATGTCTTTTATTTAAGTGTAAATATGATAAATTGGTTTGTTTGATAATACATTTAAATGTTTTTTTTCTTTAATGTAAATATGATAAACTTTGTTATTTGAGTGTGTAGTTTTTCACACTTAGTCATAATGTGTTTAAATTTTTTGGTAAACTATGTGTAAATTTATGAAATGTTTGGCATTTCGAGTGGACAGTCGACACATCATCAGGGACAAATAAAGTTGTAATAGTGATGAAAAGAGCACTAATAAAAAGATTCAAAGAATGCAAATAGTAGCTAATCGTTGGGAATAATACTAAAATAGATAGATATTAGTTAGAAATTATTAAAAATGAATATTTAATAGATATTTGTTGACCATTGACAATTTTGTTATTATCACACTTATAGTAATCAATGATTTATTTCAATATTATGTTTACTATGATACATATTTTACTAATTTGTTTGGTTATTCACACATTAGAGAGCAAAATCATAGTGTTCGTATAGCACCAATAACATTGGTTTTATTGTCAAATAGAGCACTATTTTATTTAGTTGTTTACAATCTCTACCTTTTTTAACATAACTAACCATCGTTAAAAGAGTTCAAAGCAATGACAAAGGTTTGATCATTGACAAAAATTTAAAGTAGTGGTACAAATACATTATCACTAACCAACTCTATAATAATATCCTAAAACTTTGAATCAAACATTGGCAAGCATCGATGTTGGCCTAAGGAGCATAAAAAAGACATCAAGCATTGTATACAATCACATGCCCCAAATCCTTGATCACCAGAGAAAGGTAAGAAATTGCAGAGAATCTTGACGTTGTCTTAACACAATTACAAATTGTAGAAGAAAAGTTAGAGCATAACCTAATCAAGTTGGAGGAATGAAAAGAAATTGCACCCAATACTCTAACTTCCTTATCACTCATCAAGAAAAATCCTAGCATCGTGCCACTGATCATTGTAATCATAGCTCTATCAATCACAACAATTAGAGCAATGGTTGTTTCGTAGATTATACCAATGGTATAATTCACAACTCAAAGTTCACATTCCTTTATTTAAGTTTCCAAAATTTGATGAGAAAATTGGTACCAATTGTATACTTGAGCTTACAAGAATATTTTCCAATATACTTTTATAAAAATGTTTGATAATGCACAAAAGCACTATTACTTCAACACCATCTTACATGACAAATCCCTAGTCTAGCAGATGAGCCATACAAATATCAACACCTTTGTTGATTTGGAAGCCTATTTTTTACAAGAATTTTCACCTATTGTTAATGTTGGATGAGAGTACATCAATGGAAGAAACTCAAAAGGCTACCAGGTGAATCTATTAATGATTTGAACAAGGGATTTTGAGAGACTAGCTAAAAGAGCACAACACCTTTACTATAAGTGTAAAAACTCAAAAGGCTAACATAGTTCATTTTTCGTGTTGTCTATCTTTAATCATTTAACTCAAACTTGAAAGTTATAAAGTTCTTTCGAGGAAAATCCCCTATAGTAGTGAGCTTACTGCAACGTACCAATGACCATATAAGCAGTACATTCCATACATAATACCAAACTAAGATGTAATAACTGAATTTCAAATAAATAAATAACAATTGGAAGTAAGAGGAAAATCGACTCATCGGGATCTCAACGTTCAATGTCGTTCCCGATAGATGGACCCCTTTCACTCCTTCCTAATGGTCTCTCTACAACCTACAGTAACCTTGAACAAGTATATCTATAGAGAAAGGTAGTTATAATAATAACTACATGTTAGTTCTATGAAAAATAACGGAAAATATCGAAGCAATTAGTATTCTACTGAAATGTATACAAAATCATTGCAAATATGAACAATAATAACACAATACACTTCGAAGGAATGCATTTTTTTGTATTATTAATGAACAACAAGGTAGTTACAACTTTTACCTGTCCTATGCGGTGCTTCCCTATCAAAAGAGATCCTATATTCCACCACCTTGGCTCCTGCTATAAGGATGGTCCTGACACTAAAGTCACCACAGGCCCAAAGAGAGTATAAAGGAACACTCTTGGCAAGATAGGTTGGTGATCAAAAGGAGGCTGGAAACAAGGGTTTCCAAGTCAAGAAACCAACAACAACAGGGATATAATGGGCTTACAGACTCGACGATATTATCCAGATAAGTGTTTGCTTGAATGTGCAAAGTATCATTACCTTTATCCATGAGGCAAATGCTCATTTTATGCGGTCTCTAGTTGGTTAGAGACAATTAAGTATGGGCAAAAGGAGTTAGGAAACTAACCAATTCTATGACTCATCATTAATTTGTCATACTTATATTTTTTTGAGCACTTATTAGCATGTACGTAGGTGTCCCTTAAGTAGCTTGCATGTACGCGGGTTACATAGTTGTGAGGGCGCGTAATCCTCCAAAATATTGTTTTTTAGAAGGACTTAAGGAGGTATGGGGAACAATTGTTTGTAAGGAGGATAGGGATAAGGCCAAAAGAGCATCAATGCTTCAGAGGTGGTAATTAACGCTATAACATAAAGACTCACTAATCCAGGTTTCAAAGAATGTGGATATCGACACTGAGAAGCAACCTTGTATTTATATTCATGATCTAGTGATGGAGCATAAAATGGCTTATTCGAGAATCAAAATTTGATGTGCTCCAAATTGCAAAAATATGAGATTCCAATAGAATAGAACCAATATAAAAGAGATATCATGAAATATCCATAAAATAGCTTCAATATTATAAAATAATCCCAATATCATCACTTATATGCAAAATAAAAAATGTGTGGGGAAGCATACTACTTTCAAAGTGATGGGCCACACATTGTTTTCCTTAGAAAGGTAAGCATGGGGCACTCTATGACCCAAAATAGGTATACAATGTATTTAACCCAAAAAATCATGAAATATGTAAGAATTCATTACCTATTGATCACCAATAATGAGAGACGAGTCACTTGTTTATAGGAGAAAGGATTATTAATGCCATAAAGCATGGTTAACATAGACAACCATAAAATATATCAACATGGATGACCACATAAAATGATCTCAATAGCCCATTACATTGACTTAATATGGCCCAACTAGACCTTGTGGACCCTTAGAACCCAATGGAAGGATCATCTTATATATTTTACATGTTGTATGTCATGCCAAGGAACACATCATTCCCTCCCTCCTTATGATCTCTACTCTTGAAGAATTATAGGATGTGAAGTAGTAAGAATTCATTAGATTTGCACACTCTCCGTTGGCGCTAGGCAGTGTCATTGTTTCAGTACAGGCTTGCACGCACATTGACCTTCTTAACATTGGGGGGTTTGAGACCCAAGGTTTGTCCAGAGCGTGTCCAACAAAAAACCCTAAGCATAGGCATATAAATCCTCGACCGAGGCCGAGGAAGGTCTCACCCAAGATGAAGAGAGGATCATAGAGACCATAAGGTCTTGTGTCGGGGATGGAGGATCAAACATAACTAACAGTACTGCAAATGGCATAGATGTACCTCATATTTGATAATATAACAAGGACTAAGAATTAAAGCAATACATGCACAAATGTTACTCATTCATAAAAAACACATGATAGAAAATAAATTCCATATCTTTATTATTGGACATATTCCATCATATTATAGATATACATTGTGTTGAATAACTAAGTTGAACAACCATAAGACTTCATCTCATTACTATATAAACAATGGGAATACAACAGTATGTGCCATGCACTAAGCTTTAAGATTCAGACAGATATAAGACACATGAGACTTCTCCATATACCACATGATTACAATAGGCTAACTCAAAGGTCTAGGACTGATGCATTCATAAATTAACCCACCTACTTTCTGAGCTGATAAATTTCTTTTATATCTCTTTCTGGTGGGGAGCATTGTCCTTCACTATTTTTCTCCACTCACTTTTTCGATCTAACGACCTCGCATGCTTCTGGCACCTGCGAGGGCTCCGCATAGGTTCTCTACATCAAGAGAAATCTTAACTACTTTTCCAACTCATCTTATGGTCGCCCCACGTCTTCTTCTGTTACTGGCAACAATCATTTCGAGAGATATCCTAGTGATTATTTTCTCGCTTCCTGCGAGCATCTTCTTGGTTTTCGGTGCAATTGAAAAAACTCAGACCGACGCGTTCAACTGACAAAACTAGGACTGATGTGCCCTTAGCTGCCTTTAGATTTGGCACACTGCTTAACAAAACCTGGTCTGATGCGCGCACTATGGAATTCTTTCACACATCTCCTTAGGCACTTGAAAAATTGTTGGATGAGCACGCACAACTTTTGTTTGTGACTGTGCACAAAAATGGACCCAAAACTTTGGGTGCCAACAAGCCCCACTACTATTACCTGGCTCGTCCTCAAGCCAACCACTTGATAATTAGTGGGGAAAACTTGGAGGAAGAGAAAATCGTTGTTGCGCATGACAATTGTGATTGTGTCCCATTACGTGAGTTGGGACCTTTGTTGGTGCCTACGCTGAACTATGGTTGAGAAGCGCATCTCTCTCAAGAGAGAGCACCATCTGATGTTGATTGTGTTGTTCTAGGGCAGCCAGGACGAGCAAGAAGTCTCAACTGATCAAATTATGGGGGTTCTAGAAGTGGTTACAAGATGTGATGGTAGGGCTATAATGAATGGGAGGACCAAAAAGAACTTGGTCTGGCTTGCTTGGTCCTGGGGAGGAAGTGGTTCAAATGGTGGTAAGGAGGGTGTCGGGTGAGTCCCTGAAGGGTCTTGTCTGAACCACAGGGGCATCACTCAATGAAATTGTGACATAGCACATTCGTCCGTGGGATCATAAAGAATACCCCTAATTTCACTAAATATTGAAAAAAAAAAACAACTAAAATCCTTTTGTTGACCCGCCTCTCAATACATATGTACAATTTTAAAACCCCCTTTTTTTACCAGATATCCTAGGCATCCATTTTTTTCATGGAATTTTTAATACCCCTTTTTATTTCTATCCTTAGTATGTAAACATGACATAACTATTATATGCTCGTAAATCACAAATCACAAAGGTAATTCAAAAATAAGCAAACAAGGGTGTGCCATCTAAGTTGATGTTAAAGCTTAGGTTGGAGTGATATATCTTCATGAGTCACCCAACTCATTCAAATCCATGTGTTTCTTGACCTGGGAGGGTGGTAACCCTTTGTCCATGACTTGCAAAGAGGTATCCTAGTGGGTAGCCATAGGCTTATCAAGTGTTTATAACCAAGTGGCATACTCATGGGATTGTAAGAGCACATGAGACAAATAGTGAGAGATACCTTGTATTTCATCATCTTGGGTGTAGCTTACTACAATTTCTCATTCATACCTTCACTTGCCTTACTTGGTGGATTTCATCATTGCCATTTAGGACATTTGGAAGGCGCCTTCAACCCTTATGGATTGCTTGTGCTTTCTTTTTAGGTTTTAGAATGCTTTTTATTTTCTCTTGCATTAAGAAACTTGTCCCCAAAACCATATTTTGTCACCACTTGAAACATATTTGAAAACCCCATTGTTCACCACCTTAGCACTCACATTAGTACCTCCATTGTAAACATTATTTTGGAGAGATATAAACCTGTTCGACAACACATGTATTCCAACAGAGGACGAACACCTTCAATAACCACTCACATAACCAGATCAAAGATCAACACACCAATGTTTTCACGTGGTATAACCCCTACGAGGAAACATCCACGACCCCAGCCAACGCGGCCACTTGGAGCAGTTGATTAATGCAAAGAAAAAGATTACAGAGAGATTTTACAAGAGAGTTTCTCACAATTGATCATCGGCAAATGACCCTCCATGCTCTTTAAATAGAGATCATGGACCAATCGGGTGTTAAGCCACAGACCAATGGTCGTTAAGATCGAGGAGAGTATGAACCGTCGGATCACTCTATGTCGGGAACATATCGTGACCGTCGGATTGCC